>JAHLWZ010000423.1:4251-35300 GCA_020536535.1 Pelomyxa schiedti | reverse complement strand
TCCACAGGACACTCAGAAGACACTGCATATAAGATCGTTAGTATACCCGAGAAGCATTGTGCATACCTTGCAGAAAAACGTGCAAATCGACGGAAACCGCACAGGTAGAGTTCTATTCATTAACGGGAGCAGAGAAATTATTCAGCTGCGGAAAGGACAAGCAGTAGCAGCGGAAACTCGAATCAATTCCAATGGGAATTCTGGCACAGCTACAATCAGAATCAGAGTGCATAAGGAGGAAGAAGAGACAGATACCAAAGACAATGCAATGGCAGAAGACGATGCAGAGGCAGCTGCATGCTGTATCGCAGAAGAGGAATCTCAAGCCCAAATTCAACCAGAACAAGGTGAAGACTGGAGAACAGCCAGCATCCAATGGGAAAATCTCAACGCCAAGCAGACTGAGCAGTTCACAGCCTTGCAACAGAAGCATTCCAACATATTCACTAATGACAGAGCGAAGTTAGGGAGGACTACTTGGGTGGAACATCACATACCAACCAAGGTATGTAGGCCAGGATGCAGACCGCCAAAGAAATTTTCGCCAAAGGAGGATCACTATCCATTGCCGAATGTTTTCGAAGTACTGCAAGCACTATCCAGAAACTCATGGTTCAGTACACTCGATCTAATGGCTGATTTTGGCAAGTACCACTTGCACCAGAAGATATTCACAAAACAGGGTTTGTATGCAAAGAAGGCCAATTCCTACTGGAAGTTATGCAATTTGGCATGGCTAACGCATCACAAACCTTCCAAAGGCTGATGGACCTATGTCTGAAGGGTCTCATTGGGTCCAGATGCTCTGTCTACATCGACAACATCATCATCACAGGCAAAACCTTTGGAGAACACCTGGGGAACTTGGAGTTAGTGTACAAACGACTGCAAGATGCAAACCTGAAGGCAAGAGCAGTGAAATGTAAGTTCCTGAAGCATTCAGTCAGCTATCTAGGTCATATCATATTGGAAAGAGGCATCACAATGGATCCTGATAGAATCAAGTCCCTCACTGAATGGCCAATGCCAACCAGGTGGCAAGGAGACCTGGAGACTTTCATAAACATCGCAAATTATTATCGAAAATTCATTGCAGACCTGGCAATCATGGCTGCACCGCTCAGAGAATTAGGCAGACCTCATGTGCTATGGGAACCAAGGCATCAGGAAGCATGTACATACATGGAATCAGTTGCACTGTCAAGACTGACCACAAGAGTCTCACTTGGATACAGAATCATGAGAATCCCTCAGACAAGATGGCAAGATGGCAAATGCTCATCAACGATTTTGGAGCTGTCTTGGAGTACAGACCAGGAAAACAAGCTGGAGATGCTGACAGCCTATCAAGATGCCCAAGTTCAGCACTCATAGCCATGAACATTAGTGGAACTCTCACACCATGGAAGGAAGAGCAGGATAAGGATCAAACCTGTAGTACAATCAAAAGCTGGATGGTGTCTCCTCCTGTCAAGTTCTATGTAGTAGAGAATGCCATCTTTGATTGTGAAATTCCTCTGGTAAAGACCTTTGTGTCTGAGTTTCCAGCTTTCCCTTCAGTGGAACTCAGACACAAAAGTCTTTACCAGAGGAGTTTCACAATTGAAGATGGCATTCTCTACTACATAGAACTTGACAGGAGGAGACACCATGTCACCAAAGCTGTTGTGACACCTAAGAGCTTTGTGGTGCAAATACTAGCAAACAACCACGATTCAATCTTTTCTGGCCACATGTCAGCAGAGCACACATTCATGAGAATTAGCACTTACTTTTGGTGGGTTAACATGAGAGAGGAAATCTACAACTACTGTAACTCCTGTGCAGAATGCATCAAGGTGAAAGGGAGAGCTACCACAAGCAGGGCAATAGGGTATCCTGTACCAGTACCAGACAGACTTGGATTTCATTGGTCCGTTTACAGTTACCTCAGCACACAAGAAGCACTACATTCTAGTCATCATAGACCAGTTCAGTGGAGATGTTGAGCTCAAGTCAACACACCATGCAGACTCTCAAACTGTAGCACAAGCACTTATTAGGATGTGGATATGTAGACATGGGATACCTACCACAATCATCAGTGACAGAGGATCGCACTTTGTCAATGAGACACTGAAGCAAGTGTGCAACATCCTCAGAATTGAACACAGAAAATCCACTCCATATCACCCTCAAACAGATGGGAAAACCGAAAAGTTCAATAGGCTCATTGTGGAGATGCTAAGGATAATTGTGAACAAGTCAAAAAGCGACTGGGACACACTCTTACCTGTACTTGCTTTCGCGTACAGGAAGTCCATCTCAAGAGTTACTGGATTTTCACCTTTCTTCTTGGAGCATGGGAGAGAGATCCAAGGACAATAGGCAACCTCATAGTCCCGCCTAGCATTACAAGTTCATCATACCTGGAAGAGCTGATAACAAGGTTACACAAAGTTTGGAGCATTGCACAACACACAGCGGAACTAACAAGGCAAGCTTGGGACTCCAAATCAATCAACAATGCCAGAGAATCTTTCAAAGTTGGAGACCTTGTGTTCACGTTGAAGTACAACAAGATGCACACTCATCCAACAAAGGGGAAGCTAGCCAACAAGTGGAAAGGACCATTCAGGATTGTGTCACTTCTCTTTCCTGGCACAGCCAGACTGGAGACACTGGAAGGAGCATTAGTGCAGAAACTAGTCAACATTGGCTACCTGCATCACTGGAATGAGAGACCAACAAAGGAAACAGACTCAGGCAAGGCAACTGAGACAAGCCAAGCACCAGAGCAACTGAGCAAAGGCGCTGAAGCTGAGAAAACTAAGTCCGATGATGGAATTTTCGAAGTAGAGAGAATACTTGATAGCAGAATCCACAAAGGCAAGAGACAGTATCTGATTCGCTGGAAAGGATACAAGCCTGAAGATGAGAATTGTGTAGGATGCAGAGAGCTCATCAACGAATTCAAGAAAGCTACTCACGTCAACCCAGTAGCAATTGCTCAGGCGCTGGGAAACAGCCAAATCCCCTCAAGTGGCCTGTGATGCTCATAGCTGGCACCATGAGCAATGCGCTACATACATTACATCAATACATACAAACAAACAAACAAAAAAAAAAAAAAGCAGTCAAGCACAAGGAAGACACAAGAAAACGAGCCGAAACAAACTCTTCAATGCAAACCGCTGAAGCAACGCAGGACTGAGAGACTCAGGTGCTGAGTCAGCAGCGCGGACTTAAGTTGAATTTGGAAATCAACTTCACGGAAATCTCCATGATCATTCGACTCGATTTCAAGGCCTTTATAAGCTAGACCCTCCAAGCCCAGAATCACATCGAAAAAAAACACACAAACTCAAACAAATAAACAACAAACACAAGGCAAACGATAGAACCCTTTATTCCAATTGAATTCATCTCTTTCTGTCTTCCATAATTGAGTGAGTATCCCCTCATTAGCTCAAACACAACATACACAGTCCTGTGTTGCTTCAGTGGTTTGCCTTATCATTCTTCCTGTTTCATTGAATGCCACCATTGGGTTCTATAAGTTTGTGAATACTGAAGAAGGAGGATAATAAGAAATAACTTTGAATCATTCAGTTGGATATTATGAGTTCACCCATTAATGAAGAAGGTCAGGAGGACCTCTTGAGGGGGGATTCTGCACTTTTCATCAAAACTCTACTCCTTGTTCTGTCTGCAACATCCACAAAAACACCTGGAAAAAGAGCTCTTTTCTTGGAGTGGGAAAAAAAAAATCATGCCTGAGATAACAAGCACAATCTACAAACACCTTGAGTACTTGGAGCAACACCCATACACATTGACACAAAGAGCCCTTCAAACTCCAATTTTATGATGGTGGTATCTGGAAACGCCTCATCAAACTGAGTAATGGGGGGTAACGCCTCATCATCTCCCACATCAGATGATACTCGCTTCTTCACTGCAGCCACTACATCGGCGTCGCCGACACAACACACACAACCACAGCAACAGATACAGCAAGGCAACGGCCCCACGCCAGTCATCCGCAGCTCCCTAGCCCCAACAACAACCAGCGAGAGGGCGTTGCCGACGCTCCGCGTCTCGCGGGTGGTCTGGGACCTCGTCGTTGCGCCGGGCTGGGCGGGCCTGGATCGCCAGTCGCTGCTCAGGCTGGCCGAGGTGATGTTCCCACTGCTGGCCCTCGTGTGCCGCAGGCTCATGGTGTCGTCCGGTGTGGGCTCATACTGCCTCATCGCCGACGCGGCGGGGTCGCTGTGCCCCGCGTGCGTGGCGTGGATTGTAAAGCACAGGCGCTGCAGCGACTGCTACCCCATAAGTATGGTCCCTCCGCCGCAGATGCCGCCTATCCCAACGAACGCAGAAGAGACTCGGTCGATGGTATGCAGCTGCAAAGCCAACGGTAGTAGAGCAAGTGATGAACACACCGTCAAGCACCGTGAGCAGGTTGCCATCAAGGAGGTGAGTGCTGTGGGGAATGGGCTCGTGTGTGGAAGTCACTTGGAGGAGGCACGAATGTTTCTTGGTGATGGTGGGACAACAAACGTTGGCACATTGCCGGCATTGTGGGATGGCCGGTGCGTGGAGGGGTGGAGGGATGTGTTTTGTGTGGAGACTGAATGCAAAACAAGGGGGAATGATGTGGTGATCAGGACCACGTTGAGGGACAAGGTGAGAGAATACGTGAGGACCTCGTGTGGGCGCCTGGGAAGTTGGAACAATGCGTTGGAAAGTGGTTGTGGGAGTGGCAACCTGGAGCTCGTAAAGTGGCTCGTCTCTTTCCTCAGAATTGGGAAGGATGATGCTCCTTGGATTCTTTACAAAAAACCACTGCGTAATGCAATGTTGGGAGGACATCTGGGTGTTGCAAGCTGGTTGTTTGATAAGTTCGACTTGGTGAAGCTGCATCCATCAGTGCTCGTTGATATTGTGAAAGACTGTGCAAGTGGTCGATGTCCAAGCAACATCAAGTGGTGTTTTGAGAAATTTCCCGTGTGCAAGAGTTGTGTACACACAGATGACTTTCAAATTGCCCTCTTGGCCAACAGGAACAGCTCTGTGGAGGATTGCCAATGCCTTGAAAGTCACATTCGTGAAAGGGGAGTTTCCCGTGAATACACCTTCGAATCTTTCCAGAAAATTGATGTTGCCAAGTGGGTGCTGGCGATACAACCTGTCTGTCCAAGCAACACAATTTTGAATTTCCTGTGCCAACAGTTCGGAGATGTTGAATTTACTGAGTGGCTTTGCACAGAGAAGCACTTCGTTCCAACACAAGCCACATTCGTGGGAGCGTGTTCCATGAATAGAGGTGGTCCCACACTGGCGAAATGGCTGTCAACGAGGGTGTCTCTCACACAGTCTGACATGGTGAAGTCTCTGCAGTGTGCACTCCGAAATGGCAACATACAAGTTGCAGAGTGGTTGGATGAAACCTTTTTCATCATGGATGCAGTCAATTCTGACCCAGTGATTGCTGGAACCACACTCGTTGAGATTTGCAATGACAACACCTTTGGGATGAAAGTTGAGGGATTGCAGTGGTTCATTCAGCACCTTCAACGCCCTCTTGGAATGAAGTATGTTCGCGATGCACTGTCAACGGCACTCAGAAAATCTTATTCTAAGCATGCAAATCTCTTGTTGGAGAGTTTCCCAGAGTTGAAACCACATGCACCCACCACTATTTCCGGAACTCCCGATACGGTTCACTGTGGCATGAAGACTCTTCGTCATCTGTTTTCCGTTGGTTCCTCGTTGCTCACGAAGGAATTTGTGGCACACTGCCTGACTGAAAGCGAGTTCTATGTGTCGTCCTCCAAGATGTTGAAGTGGATCATTCGGCAGTTTGACCTGCAGTACTCCCACATCAGTTCAAACAAGAATTGCCTCTTATTCGGCCTCCTTGAGCTGAGGAAGAACATGTGTGCACAGTGGCTCATTGAATCGTTTCAAATCCCTCTGAGCGACGTGAGCCATCACCTCCCACCAGTTTACCTTCCTGACTTTATTCAGGTCATTAAGATGACGGCCAAGTGGTGCAATCCACTCAGTGGACTTGACGTTTCAGGCTGGCAGATGTTGGTGAACCATTACCCAGCCATTGACACGAGTGTGATTCGACAGCACCTGATTCCGATTGTTTCACTCTCGCCGCACATTGCTCTGTTCACAATTCACCACTACAACGGAATCACACTCGATGAGCTGCGGGCGTACTGTACTCAACAGCGTGTGGTCTCACCAGAGGCGAGGGTGTTCTTTGGTGTGTACAATCGGCACTTCAACCGACCCACGCACCCGTGATAAGCTTGTAAACGCTTTAGAATCTGTTTTGAATCGCTTTTTGAATCCGTTTTGAATCCCTTTTAAACGCTTTGCTTTACCAGGTTTTTTTTTTAAAAACATACAAAACTTCGGCTGCACAGAAGCAAGTTGACCAGTGGGGGTAAACTCCGCTGAGTTGGGCAGTGGTAACGCAACGACGATAAATGACCCAAGCCCTTCTGCAGTGGTCAACAGTGGAGGTCCAACGATGATGGCAGTCAACAATGTGAGGTCCGCGGCAATCGTGGTCAACATTGGGAGCTCTTATCAGGTTTGCCACTTTCTTTCAATTTTTGGTATTTATTTATCAGGGAAACATGGTGCCTTTCGTTGTCTGGGGCTTCCTGATCTTATTGAATGCTTACAAAATGCCAGGCTTTCCCACCGTTCTTTGCATGGAGTGGGACTTACTTTGTGGTGTAATGCAGAAGGAAGGAGCTGGCAAACCTTCCCACCAGACTAACATGCTGCTCCAAAAAAAAAGTAGATAACAATCAAGTGCCCCTGGGAGCTACTGCAAGGATAACTGTGTGTCCACTTCTTTTATTCCCAAAATAACGTCTTGCAAGGCAAAATAACATCCAGAAGGTCAAAAAACGATTTTCCAGGTGTGATGGGACTGCAATATACAATGCTGAGGTCCATCACAGGGATGCACCATCACTAGCTTTGGAATTGATCCAGTGATTTGGTGGTTTGTAGCATTCCCGCGTTGAATAAAACACTTGCTGGGTGTTGTACGTATGATCCTCATGATTTCCGCGCTAATCTCATTGCAGAGTGCATGCTGGTAGTGCCGGAAATGATCGCTTCAGTGCCGTAAATATCCGCTTCAGTGCAGGCTGATGCACCATTCCACAACATCGCGATCGCAACATAGTCGCGATTCCACCATGCTGCCTTACCAGGTACACTCTCCTTTCACCAGGATACCTCCAAAACCATACAAGAAGCCGTAATAAACAATGTGGTTTGGGGTTTTATTATACCTTAGAAGGGAAAAATCGGCATAACAGAGCGTCACAGAGAACGACAGCTTGTTGTAGTGCAGGTACAGATGCAATGTAGTGTAGACAGAGTCGTTGCCAAAACGCTTGAGCATCTCCCGTTGGTACGAACGACCAATGAACAGAATGAGCAAGAAAACAACAGGAAAACGATGGTCCTGAAAGAGCGGTAATAACGCAAGTGTGCAATCACGAGAACGTCGAAGTAGATGTGCACGAGTGTGTAGTGCAGGAGTAACGCCACAGTAGATAGAGCATATAATGACGACGATGAACCATAACGAAGGTGCAATGCAAAATGCTTGCAAAACGATGCGAATGAAAAGAGCAACAGAGTAACGCAACGAAGAAACAGAATGCGATGTCACCACGTGGATGTCGAAGTACTCGAACGTAGCATGCCAGGAGAAGCAGGGTTATGCGATAGCAATGTGCCGATGCGAAGAGAATGAACTAGCCTAACCGTTTAAACAGTGTCATAGGTGCGAAAATTTTTGTTTCTGCGAACTTTTGCAAAACACACTTGTTTTCGGTATTGCCGTGGGTTCTACAGCAGAGTGAGGAATGAAGGATCAAGGAGTGTGGGTTTTAGTGATTGTAGGTGTGTGCACAGCACTGCCCAGCTTTGCTGTGCACAGTGAGAGTGTGTTCTTTCGGCAGTGGTGAGGAATTTCCGGAGTAACTTGGTGAGAGGCACAAGTTTGCTGGCACGCGTTGGCGGCGTGGTGGTCGCGCATCCTGGTGAAGAATCGGCAGCGGGCTGCATTGTTGGAAGGTTCCCTGACCGGAATAGGCAGACGGTGCAGAAAACAGCGGTGTGGTGGAGCATGTTGGCCTTGGATGGTTAGAGCTGTGGTAATAGATGAATGGAAGAACAAACCGCGGAAGCTAGTCCGTCAATGCAACGAAGAAGCTTGTAAAGTGACATTTCTTGTCTCCTTGTAGCACTGTTATTGGCAACCTTGAGTGCATAAGTCAATTGTAAGTAAGTATGCATGAATTACATCGTTTATAAGTTGTGTGAGCTTGGTGGACAAAGCAGTGACAAAGCCATTTGTTTGCTCAGTGAGCTGGTGCACCAGAGTGGTGGCTGTCAGTTCAAGTTGACTGCTAAAAAGGGTATTTGTTGGTTCCAAGAGGGCCCCTCCCATTTTGTCCAAAGTGTTTTTCAGTTCCAAAGTCACACTTTCAAAATCAGATGAAAGAGAGGAAGACTCTCCTCTGCCGGACAAATAATCCTCAGAAAGTTCTTGCCTCAGGTATGCTGATGAAATCTTGGCCACATGAGTGAAATCTGTGAACAGTAATTGAAGAGACACCTCGGATCTCAGGGCTTCAAGGAGACCCGGAAACTTAGTCAACTCCGATACAAGATATACTTGAGGGTGAAAGTGTGACCTGTACTCCAACTGGTAGTACCGCAAACATTTTGCAAGCTGCGGAGGAAGGGAGGATTGTAATTCTGCATAACTTGAGAAATTAAGTTACTGTCTCAAGATATTCATACCAGAGAACTTCAGGCAAAGAGCTAATGTGAGTGAGAGTGTAATTCTCGTTACTACAGCAGACAACTCAGAATTGGGAATTTGTCCATGTGCAACTGTATCTCGAATACGGGGTCCTGCATGTGTGATACATCTGTAGGGCAATAGCAATTTCTTACCTTTAACACGTATAAAAAGATCTTGCATTGTTTCCATCAAGGAGCAGCCAAGAGTTGGGTACAATGAGTTTGGCTTGTGTGAAGAATTGGACGCCAGTGCAGTGGCATCACCTTCACGTTATCAGTGAAACGGGTAATGAGAAGGAAGAACGAGGCAAGACTTGGTTGCTGAAACTTCGGGTTGGTGTATTTGCCAGTAGCAGCAAGAAGTTGTCCACCTTGATTTATTACTTCTGTTTGGAGAAGCACATCAAGTGTTGTGTAGTATATTCTGTAGTCTGCAAGGCAGTGTTATTTTTTCCTTCCTTGCCAATCATAACTGCCACAGATACCTGCACAAAGATACCTATCATCTAATTGGTTCTCTCTAACAAAGTAGATTCTTAGAGCATGCTCAATCTGAGGTAGTAACAATACAAGCCCAAACAAGTGGCCACTTTCAAGAGGACCCTCTTTAAAAAGATAAGGGATTGCTCACAAGACGAAAAGAAGTTCGACCTCTCTGATTTGGTGATAGCAAAATGTCTATGGCAGTCAACCAGAGATCTTTACGGCTTGGAATAACAAACGATGAGGTTGCGACAGCTGACTTCAGAGCAGCATATTCTTCATTTGAAATATCACCTTTGAGGGTTAGCAATATCTGGCAGTGATACAGGATAAGGAAAACCTGATACCAATAAAGAATGGTAAAGAAGTGGAATTCCATGTAATGGAATTATTGAAGGCAGTATGGTCTATCATATGGCGCCCACTCATCGTTTTCAGTGGGAATCTTATATTGTGTGCAGAAGTCTTGTATTCCAGCATGAGAGAAACCAGTGCTACCGAGAGAAGGGACAAGTACTCGGGGCTGAATTCATAAGGGTGGATGAAACCGTGCCACACTAAGTTTCTGAGATTGAGCCCTTGGATAGCAGTTAGTGCAATAATTAACTGGATAGAGCATATTTTTTGTTTGTACAAAAAAAAAAGTGGTACCAGCAGGTGCTGCAATAAAACACTTCAAAAGGGATACCTAAAATAGGGTAAAGGGCACTTTGAAAGGAGTGACAAAATACTTGCTGTGCTCCAAGTGCCTCCAGGATTTGCGTGGAATCAATCAAGTCCGTCAAGACACGTGGAGGGGCATCTGTACCGGGAAAAGAGGCATAAACATCAGATAGCCATTGCTCCAATATGCCAACACCAATGGCAAAAAGACCCACATAGTGATAATCCACCGTACTTGGACACCAACATTAGTGACAAGGCAGCACACAAACAAACCAAGTGTATACCTTGAAGACGTAATCATCCTTACCGCCGTGTTGATGAAGTCACCAACCTAAAATGCACTATCATAAACCACACTGTCCAATCAACAAACTAACCCTCAGAACCAAAAACCAAACAAGCTGGGGGAGAAAAGGAAAAAAAAAGAAAAAGAAAAACCTTGCCATCATATGGAAACTCTGTGATTGCCGTCTTTGCAGCAGCTAAGAAGGAACAATCAGGATCCCACAAGTACCGGTGCACCCTAATTGCAGCCGAGTTCACTCTGTGAATATCGCCCCCGCAGCATCCACCGCACCCACAAGCGCAATCCCACACAGTGCCGTGCTTGCCAATAACAACAGAATCCACGGCGGCAGGTGTTGACGCCGCCGTCGTGCCACAAGTACCAGGCACATTTGCCGACGACGCCCCACAATTCGCAATGCACGGAGCGGGAGTGTTCCCACAATTGCTGCTCGTTGCAGTGGCGGTTGTTGTTGCTGGGGCTGTGGAATCAGTCGCAGTTGCGCAGGCACACTTGTGGTGATGCAATAGCCGGCTAGCTACGTCAGATGGCAAGAAGCTCTGTGCAACTTGCGTGAGTTGAGAAACACTCGCCTTGTTGCTGGTAGCTGCCTGCATCACGGTTCCGGGAAAGGAAAAATTTTCTTCTCTTTTCCGTTTTTACTTCGTTTTGTATCCCATTCCACAGCATAAAAACCCACAGACCGTCTGTCCTGGTGAGAGAACGAAAATGAAGGGTCCAGTCCGTTGATTATGTCATTCACCCAAGTTCAGCCATCTTCTGCTCAATACTTGTCAACCTCTGCATGATTTGTGGTAGTGTGTGCTGATCAAAGGCAGTTCTGAGCCACATTTCCAATGTAGACAATTGGTTGGCCAGTTGTGCCACTTGTTGCTCCAGTCTCATTGTTGATGTTGGGTAGTAAGAATAAGTTGTGCTTGTGTGGTCATATCTCGTTCTGGGCTCTGTTACTGGCCATGGGGTGATGTGGAACATGGGTGGGGGATGGAACACAACCTCAGGTTTGTGATCCGGCCCTGTTTCCGGCCTTTTCTGTTCAGACACTGAAGTTGCGGTTGCCTTGGAAACAGGACCTGCATCTAAGGTCTTCACAGTGTGTAGTGCTGAATGGGAAGTGTGGGTTTGATTTGTACTTGAATTTTTCATGGGAATGGAAGTGTAGGTTTGCTTGGGCTTGCTTGAATGTGCGAGGGAAGGTGGATGCAATGTTGCGCCGGTGTCAGTTTTGGTGGTGGCTGAGGAGTCTGTGCAATGGTTGGAAGCTATGGTTCCAACAGGTTGAGACATAGAATCATCCTCAAGTTTTTGTGGTCTCGGTGGTGGGGAGGGCTTTTCCTCAGTTGGCTTCAATGGTAAACTGATTGGACAGGTCTGAGGACAGAGTGCAGAATTGCTTTTGTTTGTGCTTTGTTGTGAGGTGGGTAGAATGAAGGACTCGCTTTGCTCGATGGACAGAGGTTGTTGAGTGGGACAGGAATGGTCATCGAGGGATATTAATGATGATTCCATTGATGGAGATTTGTAGGTCAGTGAGTCTGGTGCTACTCTGGCCCCTACTGTTTGAGGGACTGGGAAAACAGGGTAGGAAGCTGATTTGATGTTTGCAGCTTCTCTTTCTTGAACTGCAGTATTCGACTGATCTAAGGGTACGGTTTGTGGCTGTGGCTGTTGAGAATGTGGTTTTTGTGGTTGTAACGGCTTTGCGTGCTGTAATTGCCAGATTTGTTGTGTGTGCGTTTCAGGTTGCAGTTCTATGTGTAGTTGCTCTGTAATAGTGATTGAATCACTGTTAAATTTAAGGTTGTCCTGTGCTGGGGGAGTCGGAGGGTGGTGCTGGGGATACGCAGATAGACTATTAAGAGGAGTTTCATTGATTGTAGAATGGTTAGTCAGCAGATTGCTAGGTGGTGAAATTTCAGAGATAGGTAGACACGATGGTTGAGGAGTTGCTGAATCACCCCCGGGTAATTCCTGTCTGAGGGATGGTGAATTATTACATGTAACAGTTGAAGTTGGATTGCTTGTGGTCAAGGGAAGAATAGGGCACTTGGGAAGTAGAGTTAAAGTGTCAGTTGGTTGTTGGGAATAGGTGATCTGGTTTTTTGTGGAAGGAATCGAAGGGAGATTCGTGTAGTGTCTGGAAGGTGGAAGAGTTGCAGGAATATTCAATTGTGATGAAAAGGAAAGTGGAAGAGTGGAGCTAGTTGGAGGAGGGCAGTTTAGAGGAGCAGAGCTCACGGACACATTGTGAGTAGAGTTCGAGGCAGATAGCAGCATATGGCTGCTTTGTGCACTTAATGTGCCTGTGCCCCCGGATATAGCGTGGGACAGGGAGTCAGTAACAGAAGTGGATTGTGGTTCACAATCTATAGAATGGGTGATTTGGTTTGGTAAGGGCCTAATGAGAGAGGTGCTTTGAACGGCAAGGGATGAATTTAGAGATGGCGTTTTGGCTGGAGATGTAGTCTGTGCCACGTGGTAAGCTGCCTGTGGCACTACATCAAACAAAGAAGCAACTAATGGGGGCACACCAGGTAACTGCGGTGAATCTCCTGTTTGTTGTAATTTCTGCTGGTGATTTTCCAGCCGTGATGGAGGAGGACACTCCAGCCGCGACCGTCCATTGTGTGCCTGTGTGTCACTTGGATTTTGCAGTGCTAGTTGTGTGACGTCTGGCGCTGTATGCAATTCAGGTTGTGGTTGTATCTTTGGCCGTGGTTGTGCATTGTGCGTTTGTGTTGGTGCCTGTCTGGCCAACTGTGACTGTGGTTGCGGTTGCGATTGCGATTGCGATTGAGCATCAAAAGTACGCTCTTTGGCTATTGGTGGTAGTGCCCCTTCCGATTCGGAGGCATTCACAGTAATGTGACGCCAGTCGGTAACCTGCCACTCGCCCTCATCGTCGTGGTCATTGTCATCACTTCCCTGCCGCAGCTCCGCGTCGTGCCCGCGGCTCTCTGCCGGGCGCACTCTTTGTAGCGGCGGCGGGGGCGGCGCTTCGGCAGCGGCTGCGGCTGCTGATGCTGATGGCGGTGCTTCTTCCCCTTCTTCGTCGTCCGCGGCGGCGGCGGCGGCAGCGGCGGCAGCGGCGGCAGCGGCGAGGTTGCGGGCGCGGCGGCCAGAGATCATGTAGGCGGGGTACAGGGGCCCGTTGGGGGTATCGGCCTCCGCCAACTGCACGGCGTAGTGGTGGTGGTGCTGGTCGACAAGGAAGCGGGCGGGGACGAGGGGCCCTTCCGCGGCCCCGGCGGTCGCCGCTGGCGTGCCTACGTCGGTGGGGTACACGCCGTGTGGGCGGGGCCTGGGGCCTGGGATGCCGGCTGCGATTTGGTCTGCTGCGGGGGTGCTGTGGTGCCCGTGGTGGGGGGGCTGTGGGTGTGGCTGCAGGGACATTAGTGGTGATTCACACACTGTTGGAGCTTTAGTTGGTCTTCTACAAAAGAAGAAGC
Organism: Pelomyxa schiedti; assembly: GCA_020536535.1. Classification (NCBI taxonomy): domain Eukaryota; phylum Evosea; order Pelobiontida; family Pelomyxidae; genus Pelomyxa; species Pelomyxa schiedti. Next base: position 21,554 of record JAHLWZ010000423.1, on the reverse strand, counting down.
AAAAAAAAGTCCCGCTCCTCAACAGAACCATTTCGGTGTCGCCTTCAATGCCGCATCAAATGCTTTTTTAAGTTATTTGGTTTTTTTTTTACCAGCTCCTCCCCGAAGAGCAACCAGCCAAAACATGACGAGAGCTTCCTGCTCCCCGAGATATCCTTTGTTGCGGAGTGATTCATGGAACTCTGATTGGGTCTAAGTCGCAGTGGCAAGATCCTAAGATACAAAAAAATATAAAGTGTGAGTCCCAATCTTGTTAGCCGTGGTTTCTAGCCAATTGTTTCACATAGATAGCACATATTCATCAACAAGTTCTAGAATGTGTCTTCTTGGAGGTTTATATTTCACAGAGAGAACAACCAAGCCAGAGCAGAACTCTACCAGGTTAACTACACCACCCACAGACAATCTCCAGAAACAGTGAAGCCCCTGCTCCGCACCAGGACCACCAACACTTTTCCTTGTCTTCACATCAAAGTAACCATCAGACACGTGCCAATTCAAACAGCCCAAACGCACTCTCGGGTACAGCATTACCGGCACAGCTTCTACAGTAATACATTGCACAACTGAACCCAATTGCATTGGGTGCCAGTTGGATGTTGGACTCATTTGTACACAAGAGAGGGCAACTGTTGGAGTCAGGCCAAATTCCAAACACTGGGAGTAGGGGCTGTTGCGAGAATTGCGCACATACACACTGAAGCGTCTCTCAATGCCAAAACACAAGTCCCATAATAGCCGGAGCAGGTACGGGTTGCCTGACAAGCAGGAACCACCGCTCCGGGCTCCACAGCGGGCATGTGTCGCCATGAGCAATCCCATAAATTGGTCTCGGGACGTCGGCGCAAGAACCTGAAATTCAGCACAGCACGAAGCGTCGCGATCACGCCTTGCCTTCATCGGTTTTTTTTTTTCAAAGTGCTTTTGAAATAGAAAAGCTAAAAGCTATTGGGTACAAGAGTGAGTGGGTCGAAGGTTGGAAACTGGTCAGGCGTATCCTCTGGGATGCAAATTCTGTCCAAGTTCATGCAGAGAAGGCTTTCCACCACCCGCTCAATCTGTGTAAATTGGGCTGCGTCTTCCTCAGTCCTCCACTCTTCACTGTTGGTGGTTGTTATTGCGGCCTCTTGGTAGGGCCCACGGGGGAGTGCTGTGCCAACAAAGATGGAATTATCGGGCACAATTATGGTAGGGATTTTGTGAAGTGCCTTCGCGAAAACCTCAGCTTGACACAGGTGTGAGTATACAGGGAATTGAGATAGTAGGAGAGCTTCTTTCTCCTTCGCTATTGTGTGCACCATCGCCGCTTCTGCCTCGGCAGAAGCTCTGTTTTGGTGGGGGTTTGTTCGGCGTGATATGTAGTATGTGTTATTTGTAGTGAAGATTTACTTGATCCGGGTGGCCTCGGCTTCAAACTTGGTAGTCTGTAGTGCGGCCGCTACTTCAAGTTGTTTCGCCAGTGCGTCTGCTTTCGCGGCATTGACGACGTTCTTGAGTACGTGGAAGGTAGAAGGAGAGTTGTGATTTGGGAAAAGGAAATACCTGATTGGTACGCTCTTGCTGTAAAGATGTGAGATTTGGTAGGGAAATGTTGACATTACTTCAATTCGCTCCTGCTCTGCTTGACTTGCAGCACGAGATTGTGTGATTAGAAGTTGCTTTCCTAAAACTGATGCCTGTGCTTCTGCTTGTTTTGTCACCAACGCAAACTGCGAAACTTTGCGAGCAAGGTCGTAGTCTAAAACCTGAGGTGTCTCTACATTTATGCGTATGAGTCTAATCCCAAATTCCTGAAGCAGATAACTTTAACAGAAGGAGAAAAATGAAATGAAAAAATCAGAAAAATTGAATTACCAAGAGGTCGAGGGCAAGTTTTTCTGCCACTTGGAGCTGGAAGTTCCTAAAGAAGTCTTTAGTGGAAGGAATACTCGGACCAGAATTCTGGAAGTCGTAAACGCTGTGGGATTGAATTGCCGTCCCAAGATCCGCCACGACTATATTTTCTGAGAAACATGTTAATGCAGGAGTTAATCCTCCTCTCAATATTAGCACCTATGTGAGGTATAATTTGGTCTTTCGATAACTTGGTTAGAGTCAATTGGGGCTGTGATATCTGGAAAACCACGAGTACTTTCACCCCAATTGGTAGCCCATCACTTGTTCTAAAGACCTGTTGCCCAGTTGGAGAGCGCCAAAGGGGAGGGAAAAACCTCGAACATAAAGTTCTTATCCTGGGGATTGTCTCTCCTTCTTGTGAATTTGGTAGTCTCACTTGGGAAAATGAGAGTCTAACATGAAGGTGTTATAGAACTACTATTAACACCCAGCCGAACCTGTATGGCAGTGGAGAGGAAGCTATCAAAGGTGTGCGTGGGACTGGTAATAAGTATTGGCTAAAAGTGGGTCAGAGGAAAAAAATAAAGAAACTCTGCACTTTCTCACAATCCTTGGAGGAAAGCACACAAAGATGTCCGTTATCGTATGTAATGGCCACATCACCAGTACGTGGAATAATTCTCTTCAGTGAACCATGAACGATAATGCTATCAGCAGCACTGTAAAAAAGTTCTCGTATTTGGTCCTTGTATTCAACAGCAAATAGAGTAGTATTCAGTACATAAGGTTCATCTTGAGCTTCCAGGAAGACAGCTTCAGAACTATGCCAGGCCTAGTTTTGATGAATGATAGTATGTATAACATTTTTGCACCTTAACAATAAACCCTTTGGGAATTCTGAGAATATGGATTGTTCCGTGCCGTAAATAGGGACAAAAAGCGGGGTGCAACTTTTCAAATCGAAAATTATTGTCATGCACTACGTGGGGTCCTTCGCCCTTGAAAAGAGTTTAATTGGATTGGCTATACATCTTCTTACGTAAAGAAGGGGCTGCGTTCCACTCCATGCTAAACCATACTGCCCCTGAATATGTTGAGATAGAAGCGGATTTTTGGCTCTCTACTTGAGGAACATTGATTACATAAACTCCATGGGCTCCAAAAAAAGGTGTTGTTTGCTTTTGACCAATGGTGAGAAAAGACATTAAAGAAAAAGGGAGAGGAACCTTGAAATACCCTATATCTGCAATGCTATCTCCAAATGAAATCTTTAGTCACATAAGTACGGATCACTTTTCTAATGAGGGACTACAATTTTCCTGACAGGAATTCCAGAGTGTGAGACAAGTTCAGGTATTCTGTTTCTGTGAACTAGCCTAAATTCATCAACAGGAACAACGGACCCAAAAAAGTTCGAAGGGACCATTATACTATCTGTGGATAGTTAGGGTGGGCTCGTCCGTAAGGAGAAGAACCATTAAATCCAAGATGGGAATTGAAAGCTTCAACGATTTTATTGGCCTGAATACGTGAGTCGTTATCTCTGCACTTGAATTGGTTATTTGTAATAGACACCATGATTACATCGGGAGCTAACTTTAGGGTTGATTGAATAACAACGTCACTTAGGGCGAGGTATTTAATTTCTGAAGGGCCGCCAGAAGGACCCAAATACGATGAGGGGGGCTGCTGAGATGGCAAATTAACAGATAGCCAATTTTGGTGGGTTTCCTGTTGATTTGGTTGGTTAAATGATGCACCTTTAGTTTGCCCTCGAAACGGCATTCCTGTTGGAGGAAGTTGTCTTTGTGTTGATGGTTTGTATTGGTTGTAGAGCTGATTCGGTTGTGGCTGTTGATAATTATACATTGATCCAGCAGTACCCCTATTTGTAGCCGCATCCACTTGTTGGGGAAATAGTACTGTAGGCACTGTGCTGGTGTACTGCAGATTATTGCCGGATGTAGGCATTCGTTCCTGGAACAGCGAGGGTTCAGGGGCAGGATCGTTCTGATGCATCAACTTAGAAAGCCGGTCCTGTTGTGACAGAAGCCTGTCAAGCTGCGCCTGAGCCTGTTGTACCTGTGCGTTCAGATAGGCCCGCTTTTTCTCGTAATCGCTCTTGTGGTGCGGAATTCGGCGGTACCGGTGCGTGCGGTCTTGCCATTGCTTGTCATGCTCATAGAGCCTGCTACGCCACCCCATAAGTTGCTGCTTGAACAGCTGCTGCTTCTGCTGGAACTGCAGCATGGTGGCCATGTAGTGCCTCTCGTAAGCGTCGACGCCGCCTCCCGGGCCCCCGTTGCGCGCCTCCGTCTCTCGCTCCTCATTCCCAGGCTGCGGGCCCCGTGGTGGGTCTAACACCCCCGGCAGAAACAACGACGAGTTGTCGCTGGGGGCAGCGCCAATGGCAATAGAAGTGGTGGTAGTAGTGGTGGCCACCCCCCAGTCCCGCATCTCCTGGTCGCCGCGGGTGTCTACCACGCGCGGGGCAGGAGTGAGTTCCTTCTCGGCGTCTGCCTCTGCGGAGACGCCCGAGCTGCGTTCTGAGGCACCCACCAACGGGGGGGAGGGGGTTGGCGACCAGGGCGGGTTGGGCTCGGGATTCCTGAGGTTCCTGGGGCGGGGCCACTGCTGCAGCGAGCCGAGAGACTTGCTCGCTGTACTGGCCGAGTAATCGTCATAGTCGTCCTGGATGTTGATAAGGGGTGGTAACGCGTTGGGTAGGGGTGTCCACATCCCACGATTAACCGACAAACCGGTTTTTTGATTTCCCGAAAACCGGTTGACAAGAATTTCTCGCCACTCCATTTTTTCTTGTTCCGACAGAGCATAAAAATGGAGAAGCAACCAAGGCCGACGCGAAGGACAACACAATGCAAGAATAAAAATATAAGTGATTCTCTTTAACCTTCTTGGTTTAAAGGAGGGGAGTTCCGCAGTAGATGGCATCCTCAATGCCGCACTCGTTTTGGCCACGGATGATCTAGAGACATCAAGTCAGGTACAGTGGAAAGAAGGGAAAAATGGCATACCCTGAAGAATCCCTTCTCACCCCAGTTAGTGTTCCAGCTGTTGGCAACCTTCCAGTACTTTGTGCCAGACTCCTCACCCCAGCCAACAATCTTCACGGCATGGCCACCCAGTGGGAGCGATGGCTTGGTGTGTACATAAATTCCACCTGTGTAGACCTCGAAGTCCTCGTAGACTGTGAATGCGGTCTCGCAGGGTCCGTTGGTGTATATTTCAGTTGCCATGGCTATAGGTGGCGGTAAGTAAAAGTAATTTAAACAAAAAAAGGCGTTGTAAACTGTACCCTCATAGTTGTTCTTAACGTTGGCGACTTCGTAAGAGTTGGACCCCTTGTTAATAGTCCATGTTTGTCCAGTAACGGTGCATGTTGTTGGGCAGGTGGGGGTTTTGTACATATCATCGGGGCATGGGTTGAGAGAGTTTGGAATGTGGTGATCGCAGCCTGAAAAAGAGTAAGAAAGAAACAAAGAGCATAGGTTGGCATACTTGGGAGGGAATAGGGAGCGCATTCCTCGGTTGGGAGACCCTTGTCGACCCAGTACTTGAACGCACATGCTGGTTGTCCACCATTGCAGCTGCCGCAGGTTGAGGCACAGGAGTTCATTACCTCAGCAGAGATCCTGAGGGGCTGAAAAAAACGGAGTCAATCACTTAGTGGGCTTAAGAGGAAAAAACTCACTGATTCTCCCTTGCTGGAAATGCAATATCGATCAGACATTGATTCAACAGCACCGAAAGCCCAACTGTATAATGTAAGTGTCAGGAGATGTATATTCTCTTTAAAAAAACAACAAAAAAAAAAAAACTAAGAACACACCAGCTTCCGCAGTCGCTCTGGTCCCTAATTTCGAACAATGAAGGGCAAGTAAGGCCGTGATAAGTTGAGTTGCTCCAGTCCCACGCGTCAGGGGTAGCACTAACGTCGCGGATTGTCTTGCGGGGGAGGCCAGATGGCCCGGGGACGACTCCCAGGAGGTGCTTGAAGTCCTCCTCGCTCATGCGTGCGGTCTTGCTGTCGAGCGAAGCTGTCCATAGCTTCTGCTTCGAGTTGATTTCGTCAACCTAGCGCGTGTTGTTAGTGGGGGAAGTAAGCAGCGGAATGAGAAGGATTACATCTTCTTGGGTGAGAAGTGCGCAGGCACAGGCAACGAGGCAAGCAAGGAAGAGGGCCTTCATGTCTTTTGGTGTTGAAAAGTTTTTTGTTTTGTTTGTTTTGTTTTGTCTCACAGATTTATCTCGTTTTAACGGCCGTTTGTTTTTATCCAGATGGGGTTTTGGGGATCTGCGGGTGTCACTTTTTCCATCGCCTTTCCAGTTACGTAAGTGTACTCCTGGCCAAGCTTTGAAGCTGATGAGTAAAACCCAGAAGGGTTCTCCTGCATCAGTTGAACTGTCCCACCTTGATTCCTGCTAGGCTGACAAATAGTAGCAACTGGTAACTTACGCCCCAGTGGAAGGTATCTCTTGAGTGATGAAGTCAAATCTTGCACCTTTAATCAAAAAAAAAAACCTCGTCACACGCCACTCGAGAATGCAGCTTGCTCCCATAACCCGAGAATACCTTCGAGCCTACTACACGAGTACGTACTGTGTTACTGTTAATAAACTCATGTTGGGCAGAATACCCCGTCAAGGGACTCCCGAATGCTGCCGACGAGGAGCACTCCCTAATTCTCGACGAAACCATTGCGACACTTAAGGTTTCTTCTTTGGGTTTATTTTTACAAAAAAATTAAAAAAAAAAAAGGCTGCATTGGTTACTCATGATGGTGCCAATACGGGAACTACTGCTGTTTTGGCTGGAGTCGAAAAGCTTTGTGCCATGGACCCACCTCATAAAATGGATACAAATGTATTCAAGACGCCTAACTTTTTTTTTTTAATTTTTTTTCTCCTTGCAGCTGTTTGAGTGCCGATGCATGCTCGAGGGTTTGTACATCTATCCATTTCCTACACATGTCTTTCCCCTGTTCATTGTTTCCTGACAGAAATAATGGAGATGTACAACTCACGCAATGTGGGAGCAATGGAAGGCATTCTCAAAACGGGATCTGCACAAGCTGGTGTTCCTTTTGATCCAGCTGTTCAATGGGGCCAAAGTTCTCAAGTGGCCTCCACAGCACAAACTACCCTTGCAGCTATCGAGAAATACCAAAAGGACTGCGTTGTAGCCGTAGAATCCCTTAGTAAGTGTTTGAATGCTGGCCTCCACTTAACACTCTGTTTAGTCAAGACCTTCATGCCTCAAGACTGGAGAGCCTCAATCGTTGCCTATACACGACAAAGATCCGAAGATCGTTGTACTCACGAATTGGAGGAATTAGTAAGTTCTTTTTCCTAGTATCTTATCTAAAATTTAAGTAGACAAAAACAAATCCCTCCATTCAAGCAAAATATGACTTGATGTGGCAGCACCAAATGGCTAGGTTGACTTCCTAGACAAGTTTTTTTTTCCCTAAAAAGGCTATATGAAGGCGACAATCCCTGGTCAATCTGGGTAATATGTCCGGAGTTTTTAAGGCACTTGTTTGCTATATTGGCGGTGTCCCCCAATGTCTGTTCGACTTCATCAAGACAGTGAATGACGAGCAGGGGTATGGTGTATTCAATGTCCATGTCAATAAGGTAATGGATCTTCAGTCCAATGGAAGAGTACCGCGTAACCTATGGCGTTTACCAATACTGGCTAACTCGCTACATCAGAAGGTTGTGCCCCATTCATCATGCCCATTCCTTCTAATTTCACCAAGGATAAAAGTTCTTCTCACTTTGATTTACTGTTGTGTCACTGTAGTAACACGCGCCAAAACTCTTCCTCCACAAGCTGTTGAAGCCATGTGCGCTCAACTTTGTTTTAGACATTCATCTAATGTATCGTTTTCAGGATACAAATTTCTGTTGCAAGTCTACCAAAGGCAGTGGAGGCACTACAACACCTTCTTGCTGCCTACAAGCCGTTCTTAGACCTTCTTCTGACAGTTTTGCAAAATTCTCCATTCTTCTTGACAAAACAAGCCCTGGATGCTCTCAATTGCAACAAGTTTGTCCGTTCGTAGCACAAGCTTCAAACTTACAGTCTACAGTGGAAAACCTATGAACATTCTCGTCAGCACCAACCATGATTTCAGAGTAACAATGCAGGCTGGAGACTCCTTAGCTTGGGAGTTTACAACAGACAGAGATATCAAGTTCAGTGCCACTTTTGAAATACCCGCTGCATCAGCTGCAGACTCACCTGTGTGTAACAACTGTAAAAAACCATAGCAACTCAACTGATTTCCATCAGAAAACTCTTTCTGTGTTCCCCTTGGGACTTGTTAGATCCAACACAGAAACAATTTCGGTACATTCAACACGCTCATCATCACTTTCTAACAAATGGTATAAAGGGCCATTATACAGCAACCGCTCCAGGTTCCATCATACTGTTCTGGGACAACTCGTACACTCCCCACCACAATTCTCTCCCACACTAACAACTCACCGGTTGGGAACAGATACTCCTGGTTGAACAAGAAGAACCTGACCCTTAAAGTGAACCTGACCCAGGCACCACCTTCAACCACACCCACAGCACCACCAACAGCCACCAACATCGAGCCCGAGTTCTCTCACCTCCTTGAACAAGTAGTAGGTGCACAAGACGTAGGCTCCTCCACAACAACTACACCCACATCCACAACAGCCTCGACATGCACAACAACCTCCGCAGAGAGCCACTGATAAAACGTCTCTCTACGCATTCACAGAAATCAGTAAATAAAAAAAAAAACCCGAAACGATGTCTGTTTGTACTTCATTTGCTGATCCCTGTGAGAAGGTGATAATAATGTTCAGAACAATCTCGAAATGTGTTTATTGAACGCAAACAGTTTGGGAGTATGTATGCACATGTAGCGGCACTGAGGGCTCATTTGCCATGCCTAACTCGTGCAATTAATATGCACCCTGAACTACTGTCGACTCCTGCACCTGCGAACACATATGTTTGTAGCTGAATAATTCCTTAAAGTGATTGAAAACTTGTTGTGATCTTTTTTTTCCCCGTTCTCCTTCCTTTCTTGACGTGCTCACTGGACTGTAGGATGGTACCTTTCTCCCACTATTTGAAATTGTAGCTGAAATTCTGCAGTTGGTACAGATTTTTTCCTTCTCTTTCTATCTATTTATTCCTGTTTTTTGTACCTGGACTAGTGATTTTCAAGCAGGTTTGCCTCTTCTCTTTTCATCTCTAACATGTATAGGAGGTAAGTCTTCTGTTGAACTCGCCACGCCTTAGAAATGTAGATTCCTCTTCATTGTGCAGCACGAGTGTGGGCTGGTTACGATTGTGTTGTTGAACTTCTTAATAGGGGTTCCCCTCTTGACGTCCAAGTGTGCTGTCCATTCTAAAATCAGTTAGTGCTTTTTACACCTCACTCTTCATTGTGCGTAGCGTGCAATTGATGGGAAACTACCTCAAGATGTTGCATGGGATCCAAGAATAAGAGCTGCAATAATGGAGGAAACCCAGAAACGACAGCCCAAGTCTCCCTCGAGCCCTTCAGTGTCCTCCTCCGCCTTCTCGGCAGAAAAATTGGCATCAGTATCATCGGCATCGGCACTATTGTCAGCTTCAACACCAACAACGACATCATCATCACCAACACAAACAACTGGGATTATGACCATCGAGGAATGGGGAACCTGTCTACATAATCAAATTGAGTCACAACTAAAATCTGGTAACCTGTTACCAGATACCAACCCACCTCAGAGGAACAGTCAAGTTATCCAACTACTGCAAACTAACATCGAAAATTATCTGCAAGGACGCTCATCACATCAAAGGGCGGCAGCATGGAAAGTAATGGCGAATGCCTTTGGGGAAGCAAAGAAGCATTGCACGGAAAGTTTGTCAAACGCCAAAGAACTTGAAGAATCTCTTCATAAGAGGCAAAATTCCTCCGTTTCTTCTCAAGAAAAGGTTGAGAAAGAAGTTTTCGCTGTAAGAAGCCACTTAAAGGCTCTAGAAAGCCAACTGGCTGGTCTTCAAAATGACACAGTATCCATTTCAAAAGATTTACTGAGAGCCGAAAGTGATATCAAAGAGACCAAAGCCTGTCTGGATGCTGTCACAGCAGGGGAAGACAATGCAATAAAGATGTTTACCAAGTCTGACCAACTTGCTGTGCAACTAGATACCCATCTCAAAGAAACACACTCCCTAAAGAATTTATCACATGAAGAAGTGGTTGAATTCCTTCTCCGATTGGGGATTGATGCAAATACCTCTTCAAACTTTCTAACAGCAGTGTCCGAACTGAAAGTTGATGGTGCCGAACTGGATGACAGTGTAACAAATGGATGGGGAATAGGTCTACCCTCCGTTGTAGCAAAGAGGCCCCCCAAACTTACAGCTGTATCAAATTCTACAACCCCCCCTACACAGACAGAGCCATCTCCACAAGGAGCAACTCCAGCAGCCAAAGAAGTAAGAGCTCTACTGAACCTAAAAAAACTCATTCACGTGAGGGAACATATCTCTCGTACTGGAGACATACCAGTAGTGTTAGTTCCCAACATGATGTCCATTGATTGCTGGCACCCAAAGCAAGTAGAGAAATGGCTTATTAGTCAAGGCCTAAGCAATGACATCGCAAACAAAGCCACTTGTGGAGGGGTACTTCCCGGCTGGGCATTTCTCCATCTCTCTGTATCAGACCTCCTCAAGTTAGGAATACCACCCGCGAACAGAACCGCCATCCGAAAACTAATATCTGTTCTGAATACACAGTACAAAGAACAGCAAGAAGAATATGAAGATACTGATAGTGATTGTGGCGGTACTCCATCAGGATCAGCACCAGTATCAACACCTACATCAACACCAACAACTTCCACCCCCAAACAACCTTCCGCCCCTCGGCGCCAATTTGATCCCTCTCTGTCTATCGCACCCAATCCAGTAGGCTATGTAAACCTCAGCAAGGACATTTCACTTCCCGAAAACAAGTCTTATGCCCCGCATTACATTGACTTCCTTGACAACAAGCTATCCAGAATGGCGAACAAAAACAGCAATTCCAGCTGCCCCAGTGATGATGGTGATGGTGACTGTCTTCCATATGAATTCATCTGCCCGATAACGCAGGAAGTAATGAAGGACCCCGTACTTGCCTCTGATGGCTATTTATATGAACGTGAGGCCATTGTTTCTTGGATGTCCACAGGCCGCCATACATCCCCTCAGACAAATTTACCTCTTAAATCCCTTCAACTCATTCCTTGTAACACCATCAAGAGTGCCATTACAGAGTGGACAACAAGGCACAAAAATCCATGAATGTACTTTTGTACTTTCAAAACAACTCAAAGCTTGTTTTTTTTCCCCTTATTAACAGCTGGAATGGTTATTTTTTTTCCCGTGATGGCAACTGGTTGTTGTCTGGCCATCCATCTATCTCTTGAACAGGCTGTTGAGCCAGTGTAGTGTGAGGTTGACATCAAGTGTTACATTGTTCTGGACATCTCGTTCTACGTTGCGGTCTCGCTTGTCCAAAAGATCGGCTAGTTGCAGTTGCATTTTTTCCGATGGCAACGGCCGAGGAAGCATTACTTCAACATCAAATACACCAGCTTCCTCCGAGGAAATTTGTAACCTCGTTTTCTTCTGCCTGTGAAAGTGTTAAAAAAAAAAAAGAAAAATCTGTGGTTTGGAGAGTTTACAGGTATTTGGGCACTTCTGATTCGATGATAACACCTCTCTTTACCATTTCAAGGTACGAAAACTGTAATTTGTTAGCAATTAGGCTCTATAATATAGGAAGAAGATAACCTTGAATGGTCCCAATTTACCAGTCTTCGTGGCGCCTCCCATCATTACATGCATGTGACTTTTGAGACAGGAGTCCAGGAACATTTTATACTGTGCAATTTGTTCGGTCATGACCTTAAGTTGTCGTCCAACTTGATTGATGGCAGCTTCCAAACGATTGACTTCTTTCTTTTGTTGTTCCCGTACACGTTCACGGTTTGTGATTTCCAAAGTCACAGCCTTCAGAAACTCTGCATACCCATCCTCCTTTTTGCACGTTTGAGATAAAACCTTCGTGATAATCAAAATACCGAGGAGACTTTGTGTTCTCTTTCGAGTTTTTCGAGGTTCTCTAAGATTTCATCAACAAGTTTATCATAGGAGGAACCCTTGGCAGCTGCAGCTTGGCCTGCCTTCTGCGTGTTAGGAGGAAATAGAAAATATTCTACTGTGTACCTCCAGAATAGCTTCAAGAGACATCCCAGCCACTGGTTGTGAGGGGTTCTGTCGAAGTGCTTGTACAACCATTGTTTTCGTCTTGGAATAAAGCTGGTTGATTTCGGATTGTGGATCTAAACAAAGGTCAGAAATTCGAATACTTTTGGCAACACACCATCCATGGGCGGGAATTTATTCACTAGTGTAAGTTGAATTGCTTTCCCGTCGTCCGGGTAAGTTTCTGCTGGTCCGAGGTCTTTCATCAACTCGAGAAGAGGATCGTTAGCTTTAAGTGCCACCTCTGTAAGGTTGTCCTATTTGAAGTCGTATTAGAAGTGGGATAAAATTCCGCCACCTTACTTGCAGTAAAGTGTGAACGTTGACAAGTTCCTTGGCTTCTACAAGGATTACAGGCTTAACGAGGTGCATCAACTCCATGTACGATCCAACTTGCAGATATTCCTCAGGCGGATCCACTTGCAAAACTGCATGTAGATACTTCCGGACAGAGTCTGCATGAGACATAATCCATGGGTTCAGTGGTGCCAACCACCTTTCAGCAGACTCATGGAACAAGGAAAGGTTGAACATATTATAAATGACCTTCGAAACCTGCGAAAAAAATGAAAACGGGAAAACAGGGGACATAACCGACCTGCAGTAAACTGAATAGGGACTCGGGAGGAACTTGAATGTCGACAATTTTGAAGGGATCTGGTGTTACAATACCCAAGTTGATGAATCGGAAGTACACAAAGTGGACTGTGAGACGGTTAATGTCATCCTCCGAGGCATCAGGGAAGGCATCCTTAACTTACATTAAAGGGTGAATTAAAAAAGACAAGCAAACCATTGCCGCGTCGTGAATTCTCTTGCAAATCCATCGAAGCCCGTACGGTAATTTATTGACAGTTGAACATATTGCCTCAAAGAACAGAAGAGAGTGACGCTTTAGGTGCTCAAGACCTAGAGAAAATGTGGGTTGAATATTTAAAATATTTACACACGTCTCGATACTTCTTCCTTAATTTCTGGTAACGCAGCGCACTCATCGTCGGTTAAGTTTCTCTTCTCTACTTTTCTGCCTTCGTTAACTTCCGTTTCCTTCACATAGCGATCGTGAATCTAGAGAAATTAAGTCTTGGTTACACAACAGAGGGCCTACTGTTCTGGCATTTGGGTCAAGTGTAAGTTTTTCAGCTAAGAATTGTTTCATCACTGGCCCCAGTGTTGCTTGGAGATACTCAACACCTTGCTTGCGCCTATTGCAAATTGAGGATGTGGGGGAAAAGAATGTGCAAGTACTTATTGTATGTAATAACCATGGGAGGGAGGAAGGGGTTCTGCACAAAGGACATCACTTTGGTTGCTTGAGACATGATGCGTTCAATGGCATGTTCAAAGAAACTCAGAAGCAAAAACTCTTCACGTGGAGCAAAAGCGTCACCATACATTGTTATAATAATGGTATCAAGTAATTCTTTCATTGATTGTTCATCAACCTAAATATATTTTAGTTATCTTTTCATTGTAAAGTCCAATCACCTTGGCTTCCACTGCGTCCATAAGTCTGGCGAGATAAACAGGTTCAGACTGCAACAAGTGGAAGAGATGGCTGTATTTCTGAAAACAATTGTTATTTGTTTGCTTTCTTTAATTTTTGTAAAACCTCCAATTTCGTAGCTGATAGCACGTTTACGTTAACCGCACCAGCTGAAGCGGGAGGAGCTTTGGTGTGCCGGGCCTTTTCTGCTGCAACTGAAACTACGTTCTGCACACATTATAAAAGGAGAGAGGAACGAATGGCATACCAAAACCACCAGAGATATCGTTTTATCCAATACTGCAACCTCTCTCTCTTTATCTCTTGCTTTACGGATTTCGGCCATAAGTTGTTTCTTAAGCTCGGATATTCTCACAATGAAGTCACTATCGTCTGAGGCGTCCTGGCCTTGCACCAATTTTGTTACTTCAAATGCATTGAGGTCTCCCTTAGAAAGTCGCTCTGTGAACTGCTTGGCGGCAATCATTCGACGCAGCATCATGCGGGATTTAAGGAGAAGCATTAAGCAAGCAACTTGTTCCACACAGGGAGCTTCCTATACAGTCATAAGTACAAACCACCATTTTTTTCAGATATTAATTAACAATGTACTAAAAAAACAAAGCAAATACAAACTTAGGTTTTATATTATTGTTTACAACCATTTGCATGGCGTTGAGGAAAGTTTCGTCCTCGTCGTTAGAGTCGGAATCTGGCATATCTGCAACGGCGCTCTCGGGCAACGTCGGGGGCGCAACCGCGTTTTTCTGTGCGTGAGGGGGCATTTTCATGAAACTGAGAGTACGCTTCATGAGCTTGCTCATTCCGGGGGAGGGCGACTGCGACCCGCTGCGGCCCAGCGCTCCTCTTTCGCCGGATGTGGACACTGTGCTACTGCTAGACGACATTATGGGCTTGGTTTCGTTGTTGGTAGGGTTTGTGGGTGTTGTGCACTGTTTTGTTGTTGCTTTTGTTTTTTTTTTGTTTCTTTGTTACGCTTTGTTTGTTTCTTCGTCTCCTTTCCCACCAAAAAGCGTTCATGGGAATTGTCGGATTAGTGTACTCGGATTAGTAGTTTCCGGCCCTTCTCTGTATGGTAATCATCAGAGTCCCCTGATTGACAGCAATAGAGGAGAAAGCAAAATTCTCAGCACAAGCTACACGGTTGCAGACAGATAGAAAATAGCAAAATTGGTGTTTTAGAAAGGAAAGGTGAACACCTTTCTTTTTACGGGTGAATAGTAGTGGTGGTAGTAATATACGTTGGTGATATTATATTGAGAGTAAAAGCACTACTAGTAGCCAGCGAATGGTAATTTGTCGTCTCTAATAATGTGCTGCCCTGGCACAGCGCCATTGTGGGGCAGCAGTAGGTTGTAGCTTGCTGGTGGCGCAGTGGTGGAACATGTGATGATGAGGGAGTGATGTGTGGCACACGTTGCTGCTGTTGTTGTTGTGCAGGAACAGTGGTGGGATGCTGATGATGATGGCGGACAGCATGCACATACTGTGATTGCTGTGATTGCTGTGATTGCCGGTATTGTTGTGGTCCTGGCATGCAATGGCGACGGTAAGACCCGGTGGTGGGATTGACCCTGTTGCATCAGGGGAACAGCTGTGTGTATCGCGGAACCCAAGAGATACTTGTTGAGGTGATGGTGGTGGTGGTTCCTGTCGTGGTCTTTGTTGTTGCACTTGTGTGTGCACAATAGGGTGATGAGGTGGTGATGAGGTTCCCCCTTGCTGTTTGGGAGAGATTGCAGTGGTTGATACTGCTGTTGCTGGCGGTTCCGATCGGGGGGAGGCACTTTGTGCTTGCCTGCCACCACGTCCACGTCCACGTCCTTTCTGCGGCATTTCCTTCAAGTACACACGTTCTGTCCGCGTTTGTCAGCTGCAACAGAACTCTGTGCCTCTTGGGTGATGGAGGGCTCCCTCTGTTGTGGGGGAGAACTGGTGCAAGCTGTTGAATTGCACTTCATTGCGTCGAAACTGGTGCACAGTGGTCAAAGCGCCTGGTGGCACCAGGCTCCAACAATGTTCAATTCCGAACATGGGGTCTCCTCTCTCCTGTCCACACTTCACACGCTTGTTGGGTTCAATTGATTTGGTTTGTGAGCAATGGTGTTTGCGCATTAAGAAGTACAACTGGAAGAGTTGTTGTAGTTGCGTTATCATATCCCCGTCACCTTCACCCTCATCTCGCGGTCCATGTCGCTGCCTGCGGGCAGACTTTCCGCTTTTAGTAGCCGACCAAAACAAGAACATTGATGTTCACGAAAAACTGTGCTCGATTTTCTTGTACAAACGGAAAACCACGCCGAACGGTACATCGACGGTGATGATGACAACAACATGGGCGATTGTGCCACGTGGGTTTGTCTTGTCCCTTGTCCCGTCAGCCACAACGTACGCCACCGCACGTTCGACGGAAAACCCTTATGGCCACCACAATTTTATGATGGGATACAACCTCGACGTTGTTGAGAGTTTGGCGTGATACCGAGGGTGCACCTATCTCGGCCGATGCGGGAGCGCGGCGCGGTGTGCCCCACAATTCCGAGGTGCATCTCGCGAGACAGTGGCTGGGGGGTGTGAGGCGACTCAACGACCAGCCAGCCAACCACATACCACATGCAACAACTCCCCAGCACGTGCACTCTACCCAAGTGACCACGCAATCGACTTTGACTGCGTGGCGAGCAGAGCGGTTGGACACCTGACGGAGCATTGATGGGCGACGAATCTCATTTTGATGATGATCATCAAGATCTACTCGGCGGGTCTTCCTTTGGAGCCTGATCCCCGAGTCTGACGGAAGTGGAAGCCCAGCCAGTACGCGGCGATTTGCGAGGGTAAGCCTCAGAGTCTATTCAATTGTACGCACAACTGGGCGGAGCAACTGTAACAGTTGCCGTTTTGGCGGCGTCACCGTTTCCTTTTCGCAGTATTTATCCCTCCCCCCAGATTTTTCTAACCAAAAATTTAAACAAAACCAAAACCAAAACCAACCAAAGTGACACGCACGCGATCGCGAGGGCGACTGTGCCGAAACGCAAACCCGATATCGCTCCTCGATGCACACGTGAACAGGTACACGTACCGATCTCTCGTGTGTTTTTTTCTCCGCTCCCCCGTTCGTTGTTTTCTACGTGTTTTTGTTCACCCACGTGTGTTGGCGTCGCTAACTCTAATCTTTCGCCGCAGGACCCAGTCACTCCCGATGATGGGACCGTGCACGTCGCGAGGACGGAACAACGCCGTCGTGGTGATCACGCTGCCACGAAGACATCTACCTTCATGAGCTCCAATCACACCCACAGGCAACAACAAACAATCAACACATCAACCACTACCACGCAACCACCTTGGCTTCCCCAGCTCAACAACAACAATGACCAACAGCCACCACGTTTCTGAAACACAAAAATATTTACCACCACACCCGGGCAATCAATTTAACACGAAACCCTTCGGATTTATTTCATCACCTCATAGTACACCAAAAACCGCCACGAAAAGAAGGGGAGCCACAGCGCCTTTCGCCAGCACTGAAATCGCAGCAGCACCACCCCAACGCAGCCCATAATCCTACTTACGAATAAGACGCCAGCCACAAGGCAACAAACGCAAAGTATTGTGAGAGAAGACCCCAAA
>JAHLWZ010000422.1:21877-47629 GCA_020536535.1 Pelomyxa schiedti | reverse complement strand
CCGCACCGCACCGACGACGCCGCCCCTGAAGCTGCCGCACCGCCCTGTCTCGACCCCGCACCGAGAGCCGCCTCGCCCAACGCCGCACTCACGACTAATTTGGAATCGCTCGCGTGCGGCACCGTTTGTAGCTGACTGTCGTGTTGCGAAACCGGAACCGCCAGTTGTGTTTTTTTTTTTTTTTCTCTTTTAAAGTTTTTTAAAACCTACCCACCATCGCATTCCGAAGGCGTAACGGCTAGTCGAGCAGTTGTATTTTTAGAACAGAATTCGGGAAGCACATTCTTTCCGGCGTAGAATGCAACTGCAAATGGGATTGCAACTGTTTGCTGTGCGGATCGTGCCTCTGCAAGTTATTAGTGATGGGCAAAACAACACGAAGAACTGCATACCGAACATGAAATGAAATCAACAGTGGTGATGCAGGCAGTGTGCGGTTCGGTTCGTTAAGGGTGGAACATGATATTCCTGGCAAGGAGGTTCAAAACAGGCTGACATCATCATTGAACCGTGTATTTCCCGGCGCCGTATGCACCTGTTGTTTTGGTAAGAAAGATTCCACCTCAAAACGGGCATTTCGTACAACAAGGGGATCCATCCTATCAGTTCAAGGTGCATGATGACTGTTGGCCTGGGAAATTCTTTTGTGTGTTACAAGGAATTCAACCTGAGCCAAGCATTGTTGTTATCATTTTTCACCAAGGGACCACTGTCAGAGTAGCGCAATCGAGTTAGCAAAGTGCTTGATGGGTTACTTGCACAAGCTGGGCAGCCAAGTGAACCTTACGGAACGTCAGATGGCAACAACCAACGTAGTACCTAGGGCATTCAGCCAGATAACGTGAAAGTTGCAGACATTAACTGTAACGGAAGTGAGAAGTTTTCTAAGCTTTTACTGGTGGCTTATCAGAGGCGCTTCATACCACAGGATTTGCTGAGAGTGTGCTTGAGTATTTGATATGGGCTGCAAACATCAACCTTGGGTAGTGGGGCTTGCACAAGAGCACCCATTTGCAGAACAGAAGCGGAGGTTGATGAATTCGCCTGTATTGGCTCATCCAGACTGGAACAAGCTGTTTATCATTGAGTCTCCTGCTTATTAAAGCTCAGTTGCAAAGGTGCAGAAACACAGTCCACTACCCGGCATGTCAATTTGAGGCTTTTGGGCAGGCACTTTACTCTGATTGCCGATGAAACTGCAATTGAGAGAAGGAAAATGGAGTTGGCCATTATTAGCATTGCGGGAATGTACCTGCACGGTGGTACATATAGATCAGCGAGAGTTGAATCCTGTAAGTAATGCCTTGAGTCGTTTGAAGATCAAGCAAGAAGGCGATGCAGTGAACGTCAGGCATCGTCAAATCAGGCATTGTAAAAAGAACATTTGTATGTAGGGGTGTTCTCACAGAATGGTTAAGACATGAAGCGTAAACAAAGTCATAGTATCCAATCTGCCGTAGGAATAAAACCTGTTCCTTGTAATAAGAATAACAAAAGGAACAGCCAGTGAAATGCCTGCAGCTCAGCAATTGAATTAATAAGAAAAACGGAGCTCCTTTCAGAATCGACAAGAGTTCGTTTGAGAGATCATTTAATTAGATTTTCTCCATCAAGATGCTTGGAACTTGTGCTGAGTCGACATGACTGCCTGGAATCTTCTCAAAGTAGCAATGAACGTTGTAGCATTGCCAACAGCCTAATAGATCTAGAATCCCTTGCAGTTGGTGCATGATAAAACACTTTTCATACCTGAGATGCAAACAATTGCAGGAGGAATACATCTTCATCTGTGAAACATCCCATTTTATTAACTACTTGAATGACTCAGAGAAAATCAGTGGATTAAGTAAGGAGCACAAAGAGACCTATCGTTGACTTGGAGTTGAAAATTGGTCCGCCATTTACTACGGTTTCCACGGATTTTGGTTTGTCAACCAGAGGATTAAATAGTGTTGATGCCTGTGCACCCAGTAGGTGAATGAATTCGCCTAAAAGTATTTTAGGAAAAAGAGGTGCTGTGAGTGCAAAAGACCTTCAATTGAATGTGAAACCAAGAAATTAAGGTGGGCATTGGCCGTAACAGTCCAATAGAGATGAGGTAGCTCCAATTCCTACGAAATTGTACGATTTGCAGTTAGTAGTATATTTCTGGATGACAGTATTTGAGAATGACGAATAATGGACGCTTTCACAGTGTAAGACATAAAGGAAGGGGGGAAAAAGGGAAACCTATGTATGGCAGAACACATTGTAACAAAAGTCATCTTGTGAACAGTATGGAATTTTTCTGGTAAGAAATTTTATTTACAAGCTGGATAACTCCAGATACTGCCCCATCAGTGATAATTAGGGCAGAAAGACTTGCGGTTGTCTTTGTGCCATACTTTTTTGTTTGGAATTATAGAAAATTTAGAACAAATGGTATAAAAACTTTGTCACCAAACTCATGATCAAATTCTTTGTGAAGTCGCATTTGAAATGGCTTTGGTCTGAGTAACCAAAAAAATATCTGCAACTCAGTTGCAGGATCTCTGCCAAGAAATGAGATTGATCCTTTGTTTTGCAAGTCAAACTGTGTCTGGAGTGCCAATAAACTTTGAGGCTTGTGGACTTCATAAAGATAGGCCTGTTCCATATTGAAGAACTTAACCAACCACCTGCCAAAAGGGTGAGGGTCTCAGGCTTTAGATCACTTCAACCTCTGAACAAATTCTGTGTTGGGCTTGCTCAGCATAATGTAACCTTTGGTGGTAGGTAGTGATAGTTTTGATCAAGACAAGGTTTCACTAAATTTCAGAATGAGCTCTAAGTGCCTGTGAATTTCTGCGTGACACAGGTGGGCTTTATTCAAGAGTAAATATGCAAAACAAACCACTCTCCCCATAATTCCATGTGAATAAAGATGAGCACTTACTTTGTTTTTTTCCATATTTCATTGTATCCAATGATACACCAGTGGCAGAATAAGAACTTTCAAACAAGGGTGTCAATTGAGGCTGCAGCAGCATTGCAAGTTGCATTTGAATGAGCGAGTACATTGTTGAGTCCGCAAAGTCGCGCTATTGGCCGCCAAGTTGATGTTGTGCACAACTTCCAGTTGCGTGGTCTAAACTTGTTGTGTTTGAATATATTGCTGCTGTTATTGTTGTTGCTACTGGGGTCATCTATCCCATAATCGCGTGTTGCACCCTGGGTGCCTGGAAGATAATTTAATTAATATTTAATATTAATTTATTTTCCCTGCTCAACGATGAGAACTCGAGTTAGAACTAAGTTCACATTCATATTTAAGTCTTGCAGGGGCCACAGCAGTCGCACATCCGTATATACCGTGTGGTCATCAGGAGACCACTGCAGTGGTGGTATTGGGTCGGCATAGGTTGGGTCTTCTCCAGTTAGGTCATACACCTTATGTTATTGGCGAGGAATGAATGGGGGGCATTATGGTATGGTATTTTGGGGTGAAGAGGTACAGGTATTTTGTACAATCCAACATCGTATTCCCATATCTCAGTAAGATGTTCCAGAGATGTGCTGTAAATCCAGAAATTGTAGCTCCCAGAGAATGCCCAGTGCAAAGCACTACAAGTATAAGAATAACAGCCAAGTATAACAGGGGGTTTACATCTTTACATATCTGTGATTTTAGTGAAGTCTATTCAGAGACTGGACTCTTTTTGAATAAAAAAATTTTTTTCTTTAGGAAAGGCCAAAAAACAAGGGAGTTTGCAAGTACATCAATTGAAGTCAGCCAACCATGACAAAGACAATCAAAGACTGCGATGTGGAGTAACTCATAATAGGAATCCGCTGGCCGATAAAATCTGCATTCCTCTCCCAGAACCCCGTGCTAAGTGCATTGTGGGATATGTCTCGCACCCATAACATCTCTTGACACAAACAGCCGCCATCGTTTTTAGGGAGTGCCTACGGGAGCCGAATGCATACACGAGTCCTACACCAGCACACGCCGCTGGCCAACGTAGCTTATGCCGATGCCGATGCCAACACCACCCACAGCATCAAGTACATGACCCCAAAAAAAGAGAATGAGTGATTAAAAACTGAAATTTCAATCAAAAAACCGCGAGGCTCTCGCTGATCCCCAAACGCTATCTGCCTCCTATTCCCAGTCACACACCATCCTACGAATCCTGAAATCAACAGGATCCGTTGCTGCCTGCCGTAACAGGACGAGCCGTCCTTCCCAGTTTGGCATCAAGGCTCCCACCCTACTTGGCCTGCAAACTGACCAGGTATAACTCAGCGGGTTCAATTGCTTTTACGTGACGTCCTCTTTCAAGGCCTTGTGCATCGGGTCGCGACATCGCTGCTTTGGTGAGCAGATTTGATTTCTCGAGCTTGGATCTGGCCCTATTTTTTGTGACCCAACAAACAAATACCTCAGGAGGCAGTGAACTTATGTTTGTTGTCCAACAAACAGAATCCCTCCACAGTGTACTGCTTCGAATTGAGCACTGTTGTAGCCACCTTTCCTGAATACCAAACCTAAAAACGGCTCCCTGAGGTGATGAAATGGCCATTGCGTCATCAACTTCTCTCTCCGGTTTTTAAGGAGATCCCAAAGTAAAACCAAGATCTCGCAGACTTACTGGCAGAACAGTGTCAATCACCCAAAACTACTTCTTGTGCACGTACACACCACTCCTTGTGTCTAACAGTAAGCCATGGCATAATGACACAGGCCCGATCTGGCATCAGCATATCGTTCCTTTCGTGCCAACCCCCGTGCGCGAAATTTCATGCCCCAAAGGGTGTCTGACGCAGAGGGTCTCCACCAACTCTCAGTTATGCACCATCAGCAGATCTTCGTTCTGTTCTTAGCCCAAACTTTGTGATTCTTTCGACAGGCCTATGTCATTATGCCATGGCTTACTGTTAGACACAAGGAGTGGCGTGTATGTGCACAAGAAGTTGTTGCTTGGTGGTGCAGTTTCATGCAGCGACTTGGTGGTGGCGGAGGAAGTGCGAGGCAGCAGAAGCAGTCTCAAGAAAATGAAAATTCTGAGAGCGATGTGGATGGGAGTGAAGATGAAAATACCGGTTCAAAAGTTGTAGAACTACAGCCCCATATTGTTTCTGGGAACTTCTCTGGCATTCATGTTGTGAACAATGAAAGTGATCCAAACGAGGAGATAATGGGACCGCGCGTTGTTGATTCTACCAGCACCAAGGAAATGTTAGCACCACCATCCTCCTCCCTCATTGAGAAGAAGGATAATGCACGATCACCTTTGCCACCTTCACCACGAGATGAAGTGCAATCAGCTGACCAGGATCAGGGGGTCCCACAAGTGCAAGAAATTCAGTTGATTTTCCTTATCCACCTTCCTTCAAGACTAAGTTCTAGGTTTACATTTGACGATGGAGTGCATCTTTACTTCCTTATTGAATTCATTCCTGGCGGTGGCCTCTATTCCTACATAAAACAGGTTTGTCAGTGGCCACCAAGCCGTTCTGAAAAAACGGAAAAAGATTTAGAAAAGGTATACACCCGGACTTTAAAAAACCAAGTGTGCATGTTTGTTTTTCTCCTTAGTTCAAACCTCCCAAAGAAAAGGGTTCCTAGAATCCCACCTTTTGCTGCAGATAGTGATACTGTGATGTACGCCCGAATATTATGCGGCGTTGCTTTGTGCTGTGCATTTACCAGTGTGTCTCTCATTTCACACACGAAGACATCTTGCCCCAGAAAAGAGCTCGGCAGGTAAGTTTCTGACTTTTCTTTTTAAAAACAATCCTGATAATTACAGAAACTGGGGATTTGAGGCCATTTGCATCAATAAGTTGAAGTGCACTTGCCACCGGGAGTGCCAGTGCCTGTGGCCAATCCCATGAGTGTTCCCGGTTCTGCCCAAACTGTTGCCACCTTTATGCCGCCGCTGTTCAGTGGGAGCATCAAACCCTTCATTACCACAACAATCTCACCACCACAATCCTCCCTCCTATGCACCCTCATCATAACTCCCAGAACAGAAGTCCCTGATAGCATCCGCAACATCACTCTTTGGCGCAGCCTCTGATTGAATCGCCGAAAAATCACACATCTATCTCTTTTGGCTTTCGAAAAAGCATAAATTAAACATTAAAGAAAAGGTGATACCCGCTACACCCGCAATCATGAGGCTGTTCAAGAAGAAAACAACAAACAATCCACCAACACAAAGTAAGGAAACCCTCACAACGACTACGACGAGCAGTAATTCTACCCATGAAACACCCCCCCAGAACAAGAAGCAGCATCAACCACCACCACAACCTACGTCATCGACCGTGGGGTCGAAAGTAAGTACTTCGAACTACGCGGCCAAGACCAACGACAGTGCCAGTAGCAGCAACGACAGGAGGAAGGGGAAAAAGGAGGAGGGGATATTCGACGGGCTGATGCTGGCGGCCGAGCCCCCCGACGAGAACGACCCCGCGGGGGGCGCGAGGGAGGCGGTGGACAACAGACAGACGGGAATCGGGATTATGGGAGGAGGTGGGCCAGCGGGAAGAGGCGACGGCGAAGGAGGCGTCTCGGCGTTCTCTTTCCTTTCTGGGAATGGTGGTGGTACCACTAGTGGGGAATTGGAAAAACCCAATGTCAGCAGTACTGGTGGTGATCAGAGTGTCAGTGTTGGTGATGCCAATGTGGGCAGTGCATTCTCCTTCATGGCATCACAGGAAACAGAAAACGTGAATTCTGTTCTGCTCACCTTCACATTTTTTTCTTTGTTCCTGTTTTCATTTCTGTCTTTTTTTTCAAATCGTTTTGGAGTTACTATTGACATGTTTGACATCTAGACTACCAGTCAATATGGTGTAGACAATACCCCAGAACCTCAAAAGCCAATAAAAAAGAAGAAAGCAAAGTTAACCATTGGGGTGGCTCATTCAGAAGAACCAAGTACCGAAACCAAACCTCAACCCATCCAAGAACAGCCACCTGTCCCTGAAGAACATATAGTTGTGTCCAGCAAAGAAACCGCAACAAATTCCTGTACTGCCACCATTCCTTCAACCTCTGAGCCCACAACAAGTCCCTCTCCCACAGTGGAAATTAAGCCTGCTATTGCTGATGTTCAAAGTGACACCTCAAGTCCACGAATCCTTCCCAGCAGTAGTGTGGAGGTGTCTGAGAATGTCTCTGTAGAACAAGACTCTACTTTACCGAATATTTTATCAGGCTTATCTGTGGAAGCCTCAAGAAAGGAGACGATTGCATGTGAACCTAATGATACCGTTAATAATCAAGCTGAAGTGTTACGGCAGAAAGTTTCTGACCTCATAACTTCACAGCGGGAAACAAAGTCCGCGCTCGAGCTGGTATTTTCACCAAAACACTTCATTTCTCTTCTAATTTGCAAAGCTCTCCCATAACTTGGATGAGTTTCAGCAGCAGCAACAGCAAGCAGCGGCTAGCGAAGATTACACTACCGCAGACCAGCTGACCAAGCAAATTGCGCAGATAAATGAACAAATTGCTGTATAGCCCAAAAGTGTTAGAAATAACGTAAAATGTAATATAATGTTCGAAACTCAGGCCTAACAATTTATCATTTGAAGGAGAAACAAGCGGAGATAAACAATTTTGAATCAGAAGTTGATAAAACTCGGTGTGAGCTTTCTCTGCTTGAAATGAAAGAGGCCACAGAGACTGTAGAACAACTTAAAATTATACTGGTTAGCCATTTAATATACTTCAGTGAATAATTCCCGCAGGAGGAAAAGCGAAGTACGGTGCTAGATATTGAGGAGCAAATCGAAAAAAAACAAACAGTCCTCTTTGACACAATAACAGCTAAAACAACACAGATACAAAGGGACAGTGGGTTAGTCACATTTTTTTCTGTATTTTCAGTAACGTTATTCATAGGCACGCGGAACTAGATCTAAAAATTCTTTCAGAAACAGAAGACAAATTGAATTGCGCTATCCACACTCAAGTACTTTTGGCATATGAATTGATCTCACTCACCATTCCACCAGGCTGCTGATCACTTTGAAGAAAAAAGAGTTCAAGAAGAAAAGTTATCTCTTCTACAAGTAGGTTTCCATTTAAACAACCATGCCTAAGATTGATCAACAGCTGAATAGGGGAAAATTGAGGAATTACTGAAACAAGTCTCTCTTTTAAAGGAGGAGGCTTCTTTGTGTGAGAAAAGTATACATGAGTGTGGTGTGTTTGGTACTACGTTTTTCTCTTTTTTAAATAGTTGTAGATGAGAAAATTTCTGTTGTTAGTGCAAGACACAAAAAGGAGTTAGATAAAATCTCCTCTGAGCGAAAGCAAATTGCTGCCACAGCGGCACAGCTAAATGAAGAAAAGGTTACCTGGATTTACTGTGGAAATTCTCTTCCATCAACATTCCCAAGGAAAATTTGAACGAGTTCAAGCAAAAATCTGAAGCAGAAATACAACAACTCGAACAAGTCAAATCAACCATTCAAGCTGAGATTGAATCCATGAATGCTATCCTCGATAAAGTCGAAAAACACATTCCAGAGCTTCTTTTTTGCCAACGAATATATCAGGAAATGGAGAAAATACAATTGCTCAAAAAGCGAGATACTTTCATACAGGAAATCCGCAGTGTTCAACACAAAATTTTCGACGTAGAGACTGACCTTCGTGTCAACACAGCTAGGTATATTTGCCACCTCAACTCCCTTTCCTTACCAAATAAAAAAAAGTATTGAAGAACAACTCGCAAAGGCAGAGCAATCTATGGTGCAACAGACAGCTCTTTGTGCATCATCTCGAGAGGCCGTTTCAACCCTCCAGGCTGCGATTTCTTCCATTGATACAGCTCTCCCTTCCCTTGAGACAAAGAAAAAGGCTGCTGCCCAGGGTACTGCTTATAAACCCTCTTCCTCGTAGTCCTTACTGTTTTATAGCGAAAGACTTCAAAACGGCAGGAGCGTGCGCCAATGAAATCAAGGTACAACTTTTCTGCTGCATTCCAGTAACCAAAGTTTCCAGATAAAAAATGAGCAGAAGCAAAAACACACCTCGGAAATCAAACTGCATGAGCAGACCCTTGCACAGGCAACATCAGACCTCGACTCAGCGTCGGAGTGTTGTACTTCATGCTCCACCCAGCTCAAACAGTGTAAAATCGATGCCGGTGTGGCTGAGTTAACTACCTTTTTGAATCTCACATTGAAACAGAAACAAAGTTGGTAGAACACCTTCGGCAACTTGTCATCAGCATGAAAGCACTAATTTCATGGCAGGTGTCCCAAATTCCGATTCTCTCATCACAAATAACTTCCACACGCAAATAGCATTACCCTAGTTAACTGTTCTAACTTGGCAGTTCTGTTGCTGTTGAAGACTTCAATGAAGCAGAGGCGATGCAATTGGAGCTAGTCGAAAGGAGAGATACATTGAGATTACTGTGCAACAAGCACAACCTACCATTTCCCAGTGATACCGAACCTGACCATTTGGAGCCCAACTCTGTGTGCATTAGTCACCAAAAGCAGACTGTTCCCGCAAACACGAAATCCGAAGGTTACCATTGCCCAAATCGGGCTACTCAATAACAATAGTATAATGGGCTGTTAACAACTTTGAATTAGACACCAAGGAAAACAATGGAAACTCTGTTCCTGCTAAACAACTCAGTGAGTCTGAGAAAGTACAGCTGCAAGCCCAAGTGGGAAAACTTGCACAGATGATTGAGGAAGCTTCTCAGGCTGATGATTTCGACACTGCAGGTTTGTTGTACTTTGTCATGTTAATTCTCTTGCAACTAACCTCCTTCAGAGTCCCTCCTTCAGCAACAAAAAAATTTGTTGCAGCAGCTAGGCATCACTGATCTATCCTAATCTATCCCGGCGCTAAACAAAATAAAGTTTTTCAAAATCAGTTTTCATCGAAAAACGATGACAAGCGGTGAAGAACCCACAGACGGCGCCTCGGTTGCCCCCACAACGTGCACCAGCAGTAGCACCACAACCACCATTATGGGAGCGGAACCCAATGGCGGTGCGTCGAGGTCGATGCTGCTTGTAGCCACAGGGGCCAATTTCTACCACATGACAGACAGCAAGGACCCCCGTGGGCCATCAGTCGTAGTGAATCGGCGCCCGGTGCTGAGCTGGCGGCCAAGCGGCTCCGTGTCAGTCTCGGTGACGGGCTCGGCGTGCGTCTCCGTGTCAGTGTCCGTGTCAGGCTCGTCCTCGTCCAAGTCGTCTCGGCACCACCACAAGCAATTAGGGGACAGGAAGGGGATGAGGGGGATGAACGTGGTTGTGATGTCGCGGGCACACCCCGCGGAGGAGGGCGACGGCGGCGTGCTGTTCTCGGCAACTTATGACACATGGGGGAAGGAAGGCGCCTCGGCTGACTTTGTGCGAGAGTGTGGCCCATTGGTGGACAGGAGGTATTCTCGTAATCTATCTGTCTATAATTAGGGGCTCACTTCTTTTTGAGTTGTTCAAATTTTAATTTTCGTTTTTTGTTTTGGTTGTGCTGTGTTTGTTATGATGTTATTTGAGGGGTGTTGCTTTGTTGGGTTTTTAGTCTAAATGCATTCTTTGATAGGGATGTAATTGTGGTGATTGTCACGGCGGATGCTTTTACCAACCTTCTCACACCTGATGCTCTGGCACTCCTGCAGCGTCTGGGATCAACGCTGGAGGCTCGAGATTTTGCTCTTGGTGATAGGTACTCTTACGCCTTGGTGTGCATCCCTGGAGTGGCTGCTCGTGACAAATTGCAAGGCAACACTCCCAAGTCACCACAGGCAACGGTTGCAGTTCGCCTGAAATGGTCAGATGAGACAGGTTTCTTTGGCTTCTCCACTGTCACAATGAAATCCTCCTCCATGGTGGCTGACATGGAAGCCCTTTTGAGCGCAGAACCACCAGCTGAATGTGATGTCACACTTATTGCTGCCAACAACGAAAGCGTAGGGGCTCACTCCAATGTAATTTCCTGGTATTGTGTTCCGTTCTCTAAAAATTTTCAACAGATTTTGAAAGCAAGGTCAGAGTACTTCCGGACACTTTTCAAAATGAATCCCACTGGGCCATATAGTTTTTCCACTATTCCACAGGCCACTTTGCGAAATATTCTACGCTATCTTTACACCGACCACGTTACTGTTGACGGCGAGAATGTCATGGAAATTTGGACCATGGGAAACCTCTTTCTTTTGCCTCACCTTTGCTCCCTCTGTGAGAAGTTCATTGCGGTATCTTTTCCTCTTCAGTTCTCAACTAGTAATCACCAATTAGGACAACCTTACTTTCGAGACAAGCAAAGCCATTCTTGGACTCGCAGAGCAATCCTATTCCCCCAACTTCATCAACCTCAGGGAGCTGTGCCTGCACTGGCTGGCCACAAACACAAAAATACCCGAAGTCAGAGAGTATGTGGAGAGCCTGCCTCTCGAAGTAAGGGAAGAAATGGAAGCATTCACTTGTGTGTAAAAGAATTTTCTCTTTTTTTTTATGTTTTCCTTTTTCTCCTCTTCCTGTTTAGCAAAGAGGAGGGTGAGACTGTAAGGGGTTCTTGGTTTCCTTAATCCCACTCGATCTTTCCGTGTCCGTGGAACCTCTCAACGACAACGTGCTCCTGGGTGAAGAACTCGAAGCATTCCCTGCCCTGAGCCCTGAGAGTGCCAATGAAGGAGTCCTTAGCGCCGGCGAAAGGGAACCAGGCAATTGGAGCGACAAGGCCGATGTTGATTCCAACCATGCCTGGAGCGCACTCGTGCCTGAACTTCCTTGCCTCGTTGCCATTCTCGGTGTAGATGGTGCTGGCATTGCCCTTGGGGTGAGCATTGATGCGGGTAATGGCCTCATCGAGAGTTGTAATGTGGTCAATTCGGCAAACTGGGCCGAAGATTTCATCCTCATAGCACTTCATTCCTGGGCGAGCTCCTTCAAAGACTGTCGGGCCCAACCAGTATCCCTTGGGGAAACCAGGTACAACAACACCACGGCCGTCAAGGAGGAGGTGAGCACCCTCAGCAACGCCTTCCTCAATTTGGGCAAGAAGAGTAGCGAGAGCCT
Organism: Pelomyxa schiedti; assembly: GCA_020536535.1. Classification (NCBI taxonomy): domain Eukaryota; phylum Evosea; order Pelobiontida; family Pelomyxidae; genus Pelomyxa; species Pelomyxa schiedti. The sequence goes on along the minus strand of JAHLWZ010000422.1, from coordinate 35,599 downwards.
TCTTGCTGACAACTGGTCCCATTGCTGCACCAAGGTCAAAACCACTTCCAGGGCGGACCTAAACAAGTTAGAAAAACCAGAGTATTAGAGATTATTACCTTAGCCTTGATGGCGGCGATGAACTGATCACGGACTGTATGGTACCACTTCTCGTTACCTACAGCGACGATTGTAGACCCGGCAAGGCACCTCTGGCCTGTGTTTCCAAAGACGCTGTTCAGCACGTTGGGGAGAATCTCCTCCAAATTGCAGCTTGGCATCAAGAGGAGGTAGTTATTGGCACCACCGTGGCATTGAGCGCGCTTGCCCAAGGCGGAAGCGCGAGCATAGATGGCCTTGGCAACGGGGGTAGACCCAACACTGGAGACTCCCTTGGTGAGGGGGTGATCAATCAGAAGATTGGCAACTTCGACATCACCGTGAATGTAGTTGATGACGCCGGGGGGGAAACCAGCCTGGTGGATGCACTCGAACATCAATTGCATTGAAAGAGGTGTAATTTCGTTGGACTTGATGATGTATGAGTTTCCAGCAGCAACTGCATATGGCCAGAACCAGAAAGGAACCATTCCGGGGAAGTTGAAGGGTGGGATGTGAACGAAAACACCCAAGGGTACGCGGAGAGAGTACTCATCAATGTCGGGGGCTAGAACAAAGTGAGGAACGAAGGGAAAAGGATAAAGACCCACCAACATTCTCCATGAACTCTCCCTTCTGCCATTCGGGTGTGCACAAAGCACTCTCGATCATTTGGTAAGCTCTGACGACTTCTGCCTCGGCGGCCTTGATTTCCTTTCCGTGGTTGATGGTAATAGAGCGAGCAATCTCGTCCTTGCGATCCTTGATGAACTGAAGGCAGCGCATAAGGGGCTGGATGCGCTGAATGCAGGGAACCTCCCTCCACTTAAGAAAAGCGCGTTGGGCAGCCCTAAAGGTAACGATTAGAGTTAGAAACAAGGGATGAGTCAGTGAAGGGAAAAAAAATACGTATGAACGGGGAAAAAAAAAAAAAAAACATAAAAAAAAAAAAAAAAAACGATAGCGCCGTAGTAAAAAACTTACTGAACGCATTCGTCGACTTCTTCGGCGGTGGACATTGGGACCTTGTTGATGACTTCGTCGGTAGCGGGGTTCATGACATCGAGGACTCTGGTTCCCCTGCACTCAACGAACGCACCATTGATGTAGTTGCGAAGGACGGGTACTTCGGCGGGTGTTGTGGCTGCCATAGATCTTGGTCTTGGGTTTTTATTTGTTTAAAAAAAATGGATGGCGACCAAATGTTTTCTTTAAAGATGCCAACTATAATTAAGACATGTCACACGGAAATTTGAAGAAAAATTCAGCCTCTTTGAGGATTGTTGATATCGAGCGGCGTACACCCACTTGCCACAATGCCAAATTCGGATCCCTTGTTCAGAGTTGACCGGAGACTTTGCTGTACCACCCGGCCAGCCACTGCTTGGAGACGACGTCTGGATTCTTGTTGATATGGGTTACTCGAGGTGAGTTTGTGTTCCTTCATTGTGATGCTCTTTCTTTGGGGCTGGAGTGGTGTGGGACAGCTGCTTTGTCTTCGGAGTATGGAATAGCTCCCCTAGTTATTACTCAGGTACAGAGGTCTTTCACCTTAGACTTTCTCGGATCTTGCTTCTGGCTCTGGAATTTTTTTTATTTGTGGTGTGATGAAAGTGACCGGGAGCGTGCGTGGGGGTCGCCGTCTGCAGCAGCAAAGGCAACAACAACAAAATGAAATGCAACTGCAAACACAGTGGAACTGGGGTGGTGCCCAGCTTCCGCCGATGACGTCATCGCCCAGCGCGCCCGGGGCGGACTCTGCCCCCACGTCGTGGGCTCTGGGATGTGAGGAGTTCGTGCCCCGTGGCGTGATGCAGTCCTGGGAGGACATACCGAGCGCCGACCCCGCCGCACTCGCTTTTGCTCAAGGGCCCCCTGGTGACTATTATGGGATGCCATCGTCTACCATGCCAGCGTCCCATGATGTACGCAACCTTTATTATATGCCATTTATTTATTTGGAATTATTTTCGCCCTTTCCTTGTATTCGTTCTCACTGGGGTGCATGTAGCCAACAACAATGTTGTTCAATGCATTTGAAGGAAGGTTTGACATGAAGTCAATTGATGCAATTCTGGCAATGAACGACGGCGATTCCAATGCGGTAATATTATCTTTATCACTGTTCTGGGATTTGCTTATTTCAGCAGGCATATGAACACTTAGCGGAGATTGAGCAAGACAATAGCAAAGGGGTACCCTCTTCAGCTCATCAACAACAGCCACAGCCACAAACCTCCAAAAATATAACAAGTGTCCCCAAGCAATCCACATCTGCATCCAGGAAATCAGCCTCCAAGCAAATTCCAACTAAAAATGCTCAACAACTTCCCACCAATACCTCACAGAAACCAATAAAAACCCCTCTCAATAAACCTGCTAATACTCAAGCTGTGGGTGAAAAAGTGACAAGTGCCTCCTCAACTAATTTCCAGTCAATACCCCTACAGGAAGGCAGTAAATCTAAAAAAAAGAAAAAGAACAAAAAAGGTTGACATCCCTCAAATCTTATTGCATAACTTGGAATAGGAAAAGGCACACAAATACAAGAGAATGCTGCCAGCCAAAGCGTTCCAAATGAGGGTGCATAACAACCAAAACAAAACTAAAAATAACTCTAACCCACCTGTACTAGAAAAGGGCTTTAGAGAACTGTGTGATGTGTATGGTAACCTTCTTGGACACAAGTAAGGGCACCTTCTTCTAGTTCTTGACTTATGTACCCTCAGAAAAGTGGCTGAGGTGTTTGAAGCATCCAACTTCAATTTTGACCAGGTTGTACTGAACAAAGCAAATACCAAATAGTAATAAAAAAAGGCTTTGGATCAGCTTCGAGTGGAACTTGGCAGCTTGCAACAACAACAATTGATGGAACAACAGCAACAATTTTCCGATGCCCCCACTCTCCTCCCAGAGGAACAGTTAGTTGACCCTCTGGATCCAAGCCAGCAGCAAATGATTATACAACAACAGCAACAACGCTTACATAATCAACATCAGCTTATTGAAAAGCAAACACAACTTCTGTTACAGCAACAACTCCTATTACAACAAGTTGATCCTCAGCAAACACAATTACCTCCAGCTTCAAGTGACCATACTCTACCTGGAGATTCTGAACCATGTGACTCCTCACCTGAGGATAATAAGGTACCTACTTAGAGTTTATCCCGGCATTTTTATGAAATTCACAGATTGAAAAACTACATGCTGCGTTTGAGGGGAGATTTGATATCCCTTCCCTAAAAGCAATCTTGGGTATGTTCAATGGGGATGTGGACCAGGTACATCTACCTTTGCCAAAAAGTTTACTCATGCTTATAGGCTTATGGGTATCTCGTTAGCACAGAAGAAGAGAATCCAGTAGATGCCTCTTCAAGTGTTTTGCACAAAGCAGCAAAGTCCCTCAAAAGTGATACACAGAGTCAAGGTCTGTGTTAACTAAATCCTCAACCAAGGTCTCAACAATTTTCAAAAACAGATCCCGTTCCTGTATGCAAATTTTTCCTTCAGGTACAGTTTCCAAGAAAGCTTGCTCTTTATATTTATTGCTTAAAAAGGGGAACTGCCTGGTTAAGAATTGTCCCTTCAAACATGATGCCAATGTTACATGCACGTGTGTAACATAAGATTATTTTTAAACAACTTAAGCATGGACAGGTACTGGCTGAAGGGCTGTTGTGTACGTGGTGATGCTTGCTTTTATCGGCATGCACATCCACCTCCCCCACCTCCCGAAGATCCTCCTGTGGTGCAAGAAAATAAGGTCCATTCCAGCCTACCCTAAAATGGAAACAACAATTAACTCAACCTAAACAAACAAAAATAGACTCCCTACGGCGCTCAATTTCGAATACAAGATTTTCCTGCATTGCCAGGGTAACTGTTGATTTCTGTGAGAGTGTGTGCGTGTGTGAGTTGTGTATATGTAGTGAATAACCCTGCAGGCCTCTTTCAAGTGGCAGAGGTGCTCCAGTTCGCATGCCTGTTCCACGCCCGCACCTCAGTCAGTCGTCAAGGCAACAACCTGCCCCTATGTATCTTCCCAAAGATATTCAGCCCTATGATCCACAGACATCCCACTACCTCGAGTCTCTCGAAATGTCCGAACACCTTCACTTGAATGAAATCAAAGCGGAGGTTCGCTTTTTGGTTATTAATTTTATTAATTATTATTATTAATTAATTGCTTCCCGTTCACTCATATGAGGTTCATAGTTTCCAAATGTACCATCTGGCATAGTAGAAGCTGTATTTCGAACCCACAAAAATAAGCCCGAGCCTGCAAGAAAGTTTCTAACAGAAGCCTTCAACTCAGGGGAATTAGAGCCATTGCTTGTAGAGACCCCACAAAAGAGCCCAACCATGCACCCACAATCCAAGCCCCAACCTAGTGAGTCACCTGATGAACAATTACCAGTGTGGGTTGATACAGGCCGGAGTGTTTGTATGTGTTATTTTACATTTTCATCCTCTAATACTCCGGCCTAAGCTGACCTGTATGACGCACAACGAGCGCCCGCAATTGTCTGTGCACAGCTCCGTAACATGCACTATGCCTTTGCTACTGATGCCTATTTAGTGGGAGATAAGATTCTTGCTAAGGAGCACTCTCGCAAGGTAATTCCTGATGCGGTAATTTCCGCATGGTAACAACTCTTCAGGGACGCTATTATGCTCAAAAAATGAAGGAGTACCATGAGGCAGCTAAAGATTCTATATTTACCAGCAGGTTGTTTCGTGGAGAGGAACCGAAAAATTTAACTTCCTCACAGGAATAGTGTCTTCCTGGAACTTGGGGAACAAACTCTGGACCTTCATGGTCTTCACCCAGAAGAAGCCTGTGGGATTTTGGGTGATTACCTAAAAACGGCCTCTCGAGGTAGTACTTCTATTCTTTATCGCATCTCTAACACCAATCAGGCACCACTTTGTATGTGATCACGGGAACAGGGCACCACGCATATGACAAACAACCAAAACTGCTCAATTCAGTCATCTGTTTGTTGGACGAGGTTACACCTCTTTTCCACTTTTTAACCTAACACGGAAATAGAAGAGACTTAGGTACTCTGATTGCAGTCCAGATAAAAGTGGGGGAATGTTGAGGATTGTGTTGTGAAAGTGAAAGTGTGACACCAATAACACTCGAAAAGGAAAAAAAAGAGTTTTTGAACAGCCAAAAGGATACTTTCCTTTAGTCCATTCATTTACAACTATAGAAAATACACTCACCAAACTATCGCAATCACTCAACATAGCAAGCAGCGGTTCTTTGCATGTAGACCACCCAATGCCATAGCTTCCTGTAGCATTTCACATAGCCTCTGGAACACGTCTGTCACATAACAGCCTTCTCTGGCACTTGTTTCCACATAGCTTGTGTCATGCTACGTGCAGTGAGTGCTTATATTATTAAGAATTTATTTTTTTGTTAACACATACATCTTCTGCAAACCTCTGCCATGTGGAAAGGTACGGAGTGTGAGGGAAACTGTGAGTTCAAGAGGATTGATTCAGAAAACATGCCACACCTTTGGTAAATTCTTATCCACTGTAGAATCCAGGTCGGACTTACAACCCACCAGTAGCCATATTAAGCCGCGTTTCCTGGCCTCCCTTGCCCAGTTGTTTACACTCTCCCAGCTGGATTTATCAGCCAGGCTGAAGCATACCATCACGGCATTGCACCTGGGGAATTCCACATTTCCTTGTTGCCACGTGTGAGATGATTCCTGCCCTCATACAATCTAATGAGATACAGCATAATTACTGTTTAATACAAATTATTGAGAATATATCATAAGTAAAAGCAAAAGCGAAACTTACTGCGACTATCTTCACTTTTGCTCCTTTCTTTGTCAATTTGACCTTACTGACCGTCACCGATTCGAAAAAAAGGGTGTCCGAAACAGAGGCAAAAGTACCTTGTGGGAGAAAGTGAGGGACCTTGGCTGCGGATCAGATAAGAATGGGAGACCCACAGCAGCCCTTATGAGGCTCCTACACCCACAACCCACGTCACCAAGTACCAGCACCCGAACTTCACTATCGTCAAAGGCCATGATGTAGCCACCCTAATTGAACTTTTTTTTTCTTTTTTGAGATGGGGTACGCCGAATCGGTGTTTGTTTCAGCTTCTAGCGAAAATTAAGGGAACAAGAGATCAACTTTGGTTTATTTTACAGTTTCCTCGGATGTTTTTTCGGTTGTTGTTTACAGAAAGTGGGACTGGAAAAGGTGCAAGAAATAGTGTATCCAGGGTGAGCTGTCGAGGTACCGGATGTCTGAGTGTTTTGATTGTTTGTTTGGGGATAGAGGCAAGATAATTGAGTTGAAGTTAGGAAAGGAAAAGAAGGAAGCTGTGAAACACTCACGTGCAGCACGGCCAATAATGGAATCCACACCAGTAAGTGTCGAGGTATCAAAGCTGACCTCGCATCTGTGTGTGGAACCAAGAATTAGAGAAGCACACAACAGAAATGGGTGAAAGCAGACCAACCTAACAAGACGGCATTCGGGGTTGGCCAGTATCTTTGATAGAATATTAATTACCATGTTGGAGATGACTGGCCCTATTTGTTTGCTTTAGAAAGTAGGAAAAGAGCATAAGTGCACATGTACCATATTTATCATCTTTAAGTGAAGCGGCACAAACTTCTATTTTGGCGGAATGTGAGGGGACGTACGTGTCTTGCTCACAGTATACCAAGACAACTTTCTTGAAATGTTGAAATACCGGCTCGAGGCTCAGCAGGTACAGAAAAGTTTTGTATGGGTCTTTTGCATCTTGAAGCCGGAGTTGCTTCAAACTTGTTGCTTTAGTCCACTTTTGGACCATCCACATTGCTGTAAGGAGTTAGAGACGAGTCGAAGGCTATCAAGTCCAAAACCTGTTGGGAAAATCCGCGTCTGTGAGTACATGGTCCCAAGATGTGGAGAGGCCAAAGAAATGTACCCATGAAAAAGGTGTGCGTATTGTTTTAGACGCGTACTTGTTAGGGCAGCGCGGATGACAATTCCACCAAGGGAATGTCCTACAAAACTACAAATTGTTGAGGGAAAAGGGGTAGGTAGTGAATTTAACCTAAGCTTCTGGATTTCTGGAAATGAAGTAGAAATGAATTGATGCACTTCGGCAGCAATTTGTTCCCCAAGGTCACTTATATCTTGCGAGGTATTTCTTTCAACTGAAGCACATAGCTGGGAGAGTGTAAGCAATTCCAATTGGAAAAAAAAACTGACCAAGAAGGTGAAATGAGGAAAAAGTGTGGATAAATGATCTTTGAACAATCGTAGATCCCACATGTTTCCTATGCTGAATGAGGCATAAAATATTTAGTACCTTTCTTACCAGCAAACCCGTGAACAAATACAACAAGGTGTTTTACACTGTAATTACACACAGTACACCCCAAACCAGTATAGGCTACTTTGTTTAAGGTTACTGAATCTGGTAGAGAATTCACCAAGAATTCTGGAAAAGTTTCTGGACTGCCATGAGGTGTGATTGATGGTACTGTACTAAAACTCTCCAGTGTTTCATCAGGAGCATTAATTAGGGATGAAACTTCCAGAGACGAAGCAGTGCTTGAGGTTGTTGAAAAAATCAAACTGGGATTATCTGTAGCCGTGGGGGATGCTGTAGTGGGTGTATTTATAGGTGTTTTGAAACTAAGATTGGGTTACGGAGGCAAATAGGGAAATCATAGTACTTCAGATTCAACGACTGTACAGAAAATATTGGTTTTGCGTCAATGTACATTGGGTGGGAGATATCGTGAACTAATAGAGGGACTGCTCCGGAGGGTATTACTTCTTTGTAGCGAGTAGGCAAGTCCTTTCTACAGTATTCCGTTAAAGAAAAGAAATATTTGTGGTACAATATACTTCAAGGGAGGTGAACATGTCAATTCAGAAAAGTCATTAACAACCAGAGGTTCCTCAACAACAAGTTTTGAGTAAACTTGACGAAGGGCTGTGGGCAGTGCATGGTAATAAATGTGACATAGTGAAGAGCCATGTCTGCGAAATAAAAAGCGGAAATGGTTCCACATTGAAACAACCTTGAGCCAAAGATGAGTATTGCAAGGAAATTTGGTGTGCAAAACCTTGGCAGAAAGTTCGTTGAGTTGACCAAGTGTGCTACAAGTGGAGACGAACTGTGGAAAACATGGATTAGACTAGTCATTCCATTTCATTATATTAAGCATAAACGGTTAAGGAAAACACGTTACATTGAGCATCTCTGTTTCCTTGAGATGGGAGAGAGGGTCTTTGGAGAATGATATTTTACTTGAGACCCAGGGATTTAATGCTTCTGCTAAGCGACTGGATGACAGTGTGGGGTCTGCATCGGAGGAAAAGTCATCAGAGAGAGTGGGGTCTTTCACTCCCTTGGAGGCATCAATAAATTCTGGCAATCCAAGGCACCGGTTTATTGTCTTGACCAAGTCTTCGTGGAAAACGTATAACATCATTGCATAGCACTGTATAAAGCGGCAGTCTTCATCTTTGAGGCTCTAAGTCAAATACTTTTCTCTTACTTTTTCTCGGAACTCTCCCTTCACTCATCCTTGCTCTCAACTCCCAAAAGAAAGGGGATAAACCTGATAAAAATTGTGCAGAAAGTGGTCGTGAAGAAAGTTCCCCTTTCCTTTTAAAAATTAACACTCTTAGGAATAAGTCAGCATACTGATTCGGTGCCATAGTAAGTGGTGCTTTCTGTACTGGGATAGAGGTGGAGAGTACAGATTCTAGATGCTTTTTACTGGTAGTGTGCCCTCTGATACTTTCGTAAACAATGAAAACGAACAATCAATAGAAAGTAATGGCGCACTTTCTCTTATAGGTGAATCCAAGAAGAACCGTTTTCGCATATGCTAAAACACTGCAGAAGTGAAAGTCGCCAAAGACAACCAGGAAAGTTGAATTTGAACTTTGTGGAAAACATTGAATACGGTACTGTTTCTTAGCAAGAGAGGTGAGGCACTCTGGGTTTGTTAATCTGCCTAATGGTAAGTCAGAACTTCAAATGAGGGAGTGCGCACGATTGGTTTTGTGAAAACATAAGGTCGAGTTCAAGGTGAACAAAAGTGCTTTGAAAGAACTCCTAAGAGAATTAAGGGAACACCTCTGTGGTAATGAAGTGCCATACAGGAGTTCCAGCCTCAACTTGAAACTGGAAGCGCACAGCTTCACACAACGGTACCTGCGTCGATTTAGGAGAATGTATGACTTGGGAAAATCTGTTTACCTCTTCATGTATATATCTTATCCAAAATGTTTTAGTCCGAAACGCATTTTCTGACATGAAGATGTAGGGATCAAATCCCGCTGGTACGTCGCCGTGCCTTACCATATCATCTAAAGTTGCACACCAAGTAAGCCACCAAAAAAAGCATGAGAACAGTCAATAAACCGACGAACTTTAACTTATGCATACACACACATCCCATACACAACGCACTCCAATTGTCCATCACTCACAATTGCTTCTAACAGAAGTCAAGGACACAGGAAGGGCCAGCACAGAATCCGCCAGCCCGACCCCACCTCCTGAACTCCCCATAGAAGATGATGACCCCGTTGCAGCAGCCGTTGAAGTTGAAGTTGCAGTTGTAGAAGCCGTTGAGGCTGCAGTTGCAGGTGTACTTGCAACTGCAGAAGCTGAAGAATTAGGTGCCATTGTGCCCATGGAAGTCATTGTAGAAACTGTAGTAGTAGTAGTTGTAGTCGTCGTAGTGGTGGTGGCGGCTGTTGGTCTTGGTGTAGTGGGCATTGTGGGAGTGGCGTTTGCAGCGGCAGCAACAGCAATCAATGCGTGGGGTGGCAAAGGAGGCGGGGGCCTGCTCGGCGGGGGGCGCGACGGCGGGGGCGGCGACTGCGAGTAATAGAACTCCTCCCCCTCGCTGACTTCCTCTTCCTCCTCCTCCCCGCCGCTGCTGCTGCCGCCCCCGCCCCCCGCCCCGCAGTCGCCTTCCCCTTCCCCTTCCCCTTCCTCGTCAAAGTCGTCGTCCCCGTTGTCGATGGTGTCGTCGCCGTCGATGCTGCGGTTGCTGTAGCTGCTGTTGGTGCTGCCCACGCTGTTGGAGTGGGGGCGGAAGCCCGGCCGCTCGTCGCCGCCGCCCGCTTCCCCCTCGTCCTTCCGCTCCATGCTCATGCTGCCCACGGAGGACGACGACGAGGACGACGACAGCGCCGACCCGGACGTCGTCGTCGACGGCTGCTTGTACTGATGCCGCGGCCCGGGCTCGTCCACCCCCGTCGACGACGGCGTCGGCAGCGAGACCGACAGCGACTGCGACGCGGCGGACGACGACGACGACGACGACGACGCCGCGGCGGCGCCGGCGCCGGACGCAGCGGCACCCTTCGAGGGCGACGGAGGGGGCGGAGGCGGCGTGGTGGGCGAGCGCCGGGGGCGGCGGCGCCGCCGGTGGCGCGGCTTGGGGCGCGCCGGCACGGACACGGTGGCGCGCACGCTGTAGTAGCCCTGCTCGCTGAGGTCCACGTTGCGAAACAGGTCGAAGTAGAGGACCATCTCGCACATCCCGTAGACACTCATTTTCGGTTTTTTTTTTTTTTTTTTTTTTCTTGTTTATCAACAAACCAAAAATGTTCGTAGCTACGAAAAGCGTGGAACTTGGAGTGTCTGATGAGAGTGTGAGAAACTTAATTGGAAGAATAATAACAAATTTAATAACAAGTAGGAAGATGCGTAGATCTTGTATTGGGGTTGTGTTGACGTTGCTGTTGGCCGCGCTTGTTGCAACAGATACCCCGGCTGAGAGGGCGCAGGCCTTGTTGGATCAGATGACCCTCGACCAAAAACTCTCAATGGTAACCACATTCCTCGTAACTATGCATGTCCCATAACTTCGGTTTCTCCTCTAGGTGCACGGCGTTGGGGGAGATTACGTAGGGAACACTGTGGAAATAGGATCACTAAGCATTCCCTCTTTGCACTTGGAGGATGGCCCACAAGGGGTGAGTGCTTTGTTCTTGTTGTAATGTGCCAACCACTACAGTCACACAAGTGCAACTCTCATTTTGGGCCTTTTTGGCAATTTAAGGTAGGAGATCAAACGGAACAGACAACGTGCTGGCCATCTGCACTAACTGTAACTGCCTCATGGGATGCTGACTTGTTTTACCAGTTTGGAGCCGCCATGAGTTCAGAGCAACGAATCAAGGTAAGATGTGGAAAGGGACTATTTTCCCACAAGTGACTTTGCAGGGCTCAAACGTTATGCTTGGCCCAATGACAAACATTGCTCGCGTTCCAGTTGGTGGGAGGAACTTTGAAAGCACCGGCGAGGACCCCACTTTGGCCTCCGTGTATGCAGCTCAGAGTGTAAAAGGTCTTGTGAGCCGCCAATATTTCCTTGTACTCTCCTCATAGCTTTTCCAGGAATACAAAGCCAAGGCGTAATTGCCTGCTCTAAACATGTGGCTGACAACAACCAGGAATTTGAGCGCAAACTTGAGAGTTCTCACGTTGATGAACGCACACAGTACGGTAGGCTTGTAACTTTTGTATTTGCCTGAAATCCGTGTAGAGATCTATTACCCCCACTTCAAAGCTGCCATTGATGCCGGCGTGGGGTCTCTGATGTGTTCCTACAATAAGTGTGCATTACATCGAAAGGGTTATTGTTAACTGGAAAAGAGTAAATGATACATGGGCTTGTGAGAACGACCATTTGCTGAATGGAGATATGAAAGCGACACTTGGATTCCAGGGATTTGTTGTTTCTGACTGGGGAGCTGTGCATAGTACTGTGGAATCTGCCCTTGGCGGGTAAGCAAAATTGTTGATGATGTGCACTCACCAATTATTACTTCTCAGCCTTGACTTAGAGGTGAGTTCTGGGTACGCTAAATATGTTTATACTTGTACAGATGCCGGATGACCAATACTTTGGTACCGCTTTAGCAGAGGCAGTAGCCTCTGGTGAGGTATTTAACCAGTCCCACAATACAAACAAATAAATACATTTGCAGGTTTCTGAGGCCTGCATTGATGACAAAGTGCTGCGAATTCTTACATCAATGTTTGCTGTGGGATTGTTTGACAACCCACAAACTGGAAATAGGAGGTCCTATTTATTGCCAATGTTTAACAAATTAACTACTATTTCAGTGTTGATTCAACCAGCACAGAACACAACACACTTGCACGAGACCTTAGTGCAGCTGGTACAGTGCTCCTCAAAAACAGTAACAAGGTCATTCTACGATTCTTTTCTGATCACCAACTTCACATAGCTTCTTCCTCTTGATGCAGAAAATCTCAAAAAAATCGCGGTCATTGGACGTCAAGGCCATGATGTACCTCTCATTAGTGGCTATGGCTCTGGTCATGTTAGAACCCCGTATATTATCACACCATATGATGGAATAGTGGAGCGAGCTACTGGAGTAAATGTAACTTACACTGACGGCACAATTGAATTTGAGGCTGTTCAGGCCGCCAAAGTACTTTTGAAGAAGTACTTTCCAAACTCTCACAGTAGATAGGACGCCGATGTAGCAATTGTTGTTGTTGGAGCAGAATCGACTGAGGGTGTAGATAGACTAACCCTGGCACTTGGTGAACTTGGAAACTCAGAGGCAAGTTCTACCTCTTTTAATAATTTTTCATTGGTAGCAAGGATGACCTCATTTCTGCTGTGGCTAATGCCCAACCTAATACAATTGTTGTTATCAACTCTCCTGGAGCTGTACTTATGCCCTGGGAGTCTTTGGTTCCAAGTATTGTAGAGAGATTCTTCCCTGGGCAGGTTTGCATAACCTTTGCTCTATCGCCTTTAAGTTATTTTCAAAGGAAGACGGCCATGCGTTGAGCCAAATTTTGTTTGGTGATGTCAACCCATCTGGAAAACTTCCACTGACATTCCCTATGACGGACGATCAGAACCCACTACAAACAAAGGAGCAATACCCAGGCGTAGACCGCATTGTAACATACAGTGAAGGGCTTCTTGTGGGGTATACACAAACTCTAATGGAAGTGGTTCACAACACAAAGATATCGCTGGTACGACGCACAGAATGAGACACCCTTGTACCCTTTTGGACATGGACTTTCCTACACCTCTTTTGATTACAGTACCATTTACGCCTCTAGTGTTGGAGTGAAATTTGTCCTCAAAAACACTGGCAGTGTTGCAGGGGCTGAAGTTGCTCAGCTTTATTTAGGATATCCTCCAGAGGCTGGGGAGCCACCAAAGGTTCATACTAGTAAGAAGGAAGCTCCCAACTAACTTTCAAACAGGTCTTACGCGGTTTCAACAAAGTTCTACTGTCTCCTGGCGAGTCAAGCAGTGTTTATTTTGAACTCAGTTCTCAAGACTTCTCCATTTGGGATGTAGAAAGTCACATGTTCATTCAAGTGCACGGCACATTTACAGCCTATGTTGGCAGCTCTTCCCGTGATATCAGACTACAAACCACCTTTACGGTTTGAAGAATCCAAAAATTCTATTATTTTCGTATGTACAACGTTCAGGTGAATAACACAGCATGGATAACATCATTCACTTCCAGTGGCTTTTTGTTGTGGAGGTTGCTGTTCTGGTGCCTCCTGTGTTTGTGTTGTTGTTGCAGTTGCCACTGGAGTTGGTGTTGCTGTTGCTGTTG
>JAHLWZ010000422.1:2635-21777 GCA_020536535.1 Pelomyxa schiedti | reverse complement strand
TGTTGCTGTTGCTGTTGATGCTGATGGCTGTGGTGTTTCATGATCCGTTTTCACATAGTCTTTGCAAAAGGAAGTGCAGGTGTGATAAGGGTTTATCATATTTGGGCACCCTTGCACAGCATGCTCTGTAGTAAGAATTAATAAAAACAAAAAAAAGATACGTGGGGGAGTGGAGGAAAGTCGAAAAATAGAGTGATACTGGTTCTTTTCTTCACAAACACAGAGCAATCCTTTGTACACACATGTCCACTTATCTGCCTCACAGCATCAGGGCACCCCACAACAGCCTCTGCACAAATGGAAAAAGCCCAGTGTTAGTGTACCATCCCCATAAAAACTGGGTGTTTGTCAGTCAAATACTGCTAGGCACAGAGGCTGACTCAGTTGCATTGGCGCCTATTGGTTTTGCCTGTGGTGGCCTGCTTCCTTGTTGTACATTAACAGACCCGCCACAACCCATTCGACGAACTATGTCCTTTTTTATTATGGTTTGATTTGAGCAAAATTGTTTGTTGTTTTGTTGTTGACAGTTAGGTACGTTTGGATTTTTCTGGGGGAGTGGTGGGTTCAAACCCGGTGTAGATGTGGTTTGTTGTGTTTTGGATTTGTTGTAGAAACACAGCTGTGTGGTGCATTTGTGTTAGCTGTATCTCAGTGGGAGCCCATTCTGGGTGTGGCTTTGGCTTTGCTGCAAAGGTGTCCACAACCTCGTCTAAAAGAGTGCTGACTGTTGCGGATATTAATCCACGGTCGGAAAGAGCGATGCTGAAGGGTTCCGAGCCAACAATTTGTGAGAGTTCCCTTATTAGTGATTGTGACAGTGTGAGGTGATCGAGTCTGCAATTCAAAAGCTTGGTTAATGGCCGCTAAAACGCTAACAGGGCATACAGTTCTTTGGCTTCGCTTGTGTGAAATCCAACTTGGAGGTACTTTTGGAGGTCTTTTTCCAGTTTTAAGACGAGTGCGTTGATGAGCTTATCCACGCGGAAACCAATATTGAGCGTAGGGGGGGTGCTTTCAGTCCCGCCACTAAGAAGTGTCTTCGGCGGGGGTGTGTGAAAACCTTCATGCAACTGTTGGTTTCTACTTATTACTGATATGAAGAAAATGAGAGCACTAAGTTTCACTTTCATAACCTGACATAGGAGTGAGAGGAAAGACGAGTTACACAATGAACTTACTTCTTTCTCTGTACCAAGTGAGACAGAGCTTATCATTTTAGTTACTTGATCAAGTACTTGGCAAGGAGCCTCCTTTGGAGATACTACCTGCTCTGCGGGGTCGGCCTTTGTATCTCGTTCTTTAAAGTGAATCTTTATATCTGCAATGTTAAGAATATGACCAAGGAAAAAAACACCAACATGGCCTGAGCCTCTGCAAAACATCCAAAACGCACAGCTTGAGTGAGGTACTTTCGGGAACGGAGGAGGGTACATCCAGTGCCATTGAGAGGATTCCGTCACACATCAATGGAAATAGTCTGGAGGATTTGAGGAATGGCTGTGTAGGAATTAATACCTGGTGACGAAATCATTCTTTCTGGCAAGGGCAAGTAAAGTTCGTATGGATGTTATTAACAGTGGTACTGCAGTTGGATAGATCACCCTTCGAGGTTGTCCACCAGGGGAAGTAGGTTCCTTTTTAACAATATCATCCTTGGCCAGTCGGCGTGGCAATTCATTGAATAGGTCAACAGGGGGTGTGTTTGGTGGTGGCAACTTTCGTCGTTTTTGGCGGGGAACGGCACTTTCAGGTGGCTGAACAACACCGTCCTTATCTGCACCAGTACGGGACTCAGGTGAACTAGAAGTGTTCATAGGCATGCGGCGGTGCGGTGTGTGTCTTGGAACAGAGGCGAGAATGGATGCACTTTCCTTCGCAGGGATAGGAGGTGGCTCAGCTGGTTTGGGTGGCGGTGGCTCAGCTATACCAGTGTCAGTTACTAAGGGGTCAACGGTAATGTCAGTTGGAGCTGTGTTCTGGTTGGGTGGGGCTTTGTCTTTGGTCGGGGTTACAAATCGAGGGCTGATTGATCCATATTTAGGATGAATTGTCCAAGCCTGATCTTTCTTTATGTTCAGATTGGACATTCGGCTGCGTAATGCAGCAGTACTCGAGCAATGTGTGAAGCTGGAAAACGGATTGGACAGTTGTGGGTGGCCCACAGTGAGTATATCGCAGCATATTTGACATGATGTAACTATTGTAAATATCACTCGACAAGCCAATTCTGCATGACACAACTAGAAGGAGTGTGCCTAAAAAATTAGAGAGAGAATTCATCTTACATTGGGGTCATTGTATATGCGAAGCATGGGTAAAACTAAGAAATGACAAGGGTTGTTGTACTCTTGGAACTGCCCAAAATACGACCAAGTCAGGGGTGACTGGGTATCCAACTGAGTGGCAGTTCGGGAAGGGGGTGGCTGGGGAGGAGGCTTGACGGGCAGTTCCCGTTCAGTGTTTGCTGTACTGTTTGTTGTGGCAGTAGAACACGACGAGAGATCGGGTGTGGAAGAAGATGGTTCAGAAATTTCCTGGTGGATGTTGATTTGCTTACGGAATGAATAATTATATTTCAGTGAATACCAAAAAGAACTGGGCGAAAACTGGATCAGCAAGCTGTTGTTGCACACGTCGACTGTGTGTACAAGATTCTTTCTGGGAAGGCGGTCAGAAAGAAAGGTCGAGGAAGTAGTTAATCTATGGGCACGCATACTTTGAGGTCTGGGGAGAAATACTTCTTCTTTTCGGGTACGGGTGTAGCCAGTGGGGAACCAGGGAGAGCAGAAAGAGGTTTGATTGGCTGTTCAGCAGGACTGATCATTGCTGTATCACCATGTGAGTGTGACCTTTTAATAGGGGACAATCGTGAAGAGCCCAAGGCAGAAGGCCGTGGTGCAAGAGAGATAGCGGTTTCGGAGTGAGTTACTTTCGTGAGTGGATGTTGGTCCTGAACGGTATGCGATTTCGCAGCTATTTTACAACTCAGCTCGGATTGAAGTTGGTGGATCTCTTGCTCCTGTATATTTGAGTAACACGACAAATGAACGCTAACACACTTTCTGTTTAACTTCTGCCTCATGACGTTCGAGCTTGGCCTTTAGATCTGCAATGATTGTTTCGTATTTGGGGTCAACAGTTTCTTTCGGGAGTTGGGAAAGTTGTGCTTTAAGCATTTCAATGTCTTTAACCATCTGTTCTACCGGTGAGAACCGAGGTAGGTCATGTTCGAGTTACACACAGCCTGAATTTTGTTCTCAGATTCTCTTTGGATTGATTTTAGCTGTGCATTTTCTTTTTCCAGTTTTTCGAACTCATGAACTGGTTTCTTGTTTCCTATAAGTTATGGGCAAAAGGAGGGGTGCATACCACAACATTGTTCTCACTAAATTCTGCCGAGTTGGATGGCATCACTTGACTTACTACTGTTTGATTCGGCAATGGGATTGCATTTGTAGTAGATTGCACAGCACTGGAGCCGGGTTGTTCCGTGTCGAAGACGTCCATGTACTGTAGAAGATCATCAACGGCGAACATCGTAGCTTCTGTATTTCCAGAGTGCATGGGGTGTGGCTGTTGTTGAACATGTTGCTGTTGTTGGTTTTGTTCCTGTTTCATTTGGATAGGGGCAGGTACAGTAGGTGTATGATTCTTTTGTTGCTGTTCGCTGGCGCCTACGGTCTGTGGGAGCATTTTCCGTTGCATCCTATCTCTGTTCTGCGGAGGAGGAACCTGAGCCTGAGCCTGCGCCTGTTCTTGAGGCTGAGGCTGAGGCTGAGGCTGAGGCTTATGGCTGGCAGGATGAAGCTCTCTCTTCACAATTGATACTGTAGGTGGCAATGCTACTGGTATCGTCATAGATGACGACGACGAGGTGTTGGTTGTGATCGCCGTAGTACTAGTAGTAGTAGTAGTAGATGAACTAGTGTTTGGATGATTATTATTGATAGTAGTAGTATTAACACTAGTAGCGGCAGTGGCACTACTAGTCGCGACAGTGGTGGCAGCCGGCGGCGGCGGCGGCACCACAACCACCGCCGAAACCGGCTGCGGCTGCAGCTGCGGCTGCGGTGCAAGTTTCTGTGCGGGCTGCGGCCCCTGCGCCTGCGGCTGCCTCGGCGGAGCTTGCTGTTGCTGCTGCTGCTGCGGCCGTGGTTGCTGCTGTGGTTGTGGGCGTGGTTGCTGCTGGTGTTGTTGCTGTTGCTGCTGCTGCTGCGGGGGTGGCGGGGCGCGGGATTGGGCAACAACACCGGGCTGGGGAGACTGGGGGCGGTGCTGGTGCTGCGGTGGGGGCTGGGGGTGCGGGGGCTCCTGCTTGAGGGCGAGGGGCTTGCTGGCGGCGGGCCGGGCGAGGTGCGAGGGGGTCTGGGAGGACGCCGCGGACGACTGCAGGCCGCCCACGGGGGGTGGGCTGCACAGGCCGCCGGTCTTGGGGGTCGACGAGGGGCAGTAGGGCCGCGGGGGCAGGCGGTACGTCGTGGGGGTGGGCGTGGGCGACGCCTGCGGCGGGGGAGACGGCGAAACGACCGCGCTGCTGTGGGCTGCTGGCCGCGCCAGCGGCGTGTTGATGCTGCAGTACGAGTAGTAGTGAGCAAAGGACCCGGGGGACCGCGCGCGTCGAACCTCGAGATGTATAGGGGGAGAAAAAGAGTACTCACTCGGAGTAGTGCCTGTTCGGATCGGGAGTGTCCCCACCGGTTGCGGCACTCATCGCCTCCAAGTTGGAATGTGGCAATGAAATTTCTCTATCTAGTATCTAATAGATTGGCATTGATTCGTATTCCACTGGTGAAGCCACCTCCTTCTGTCCAAGTCGAAAGCAAAAAAAAAAAATTGTTTTGGGGGTCAAGCCCCCTTGCTCCTATTGTGTGTTTTCGAGCACAGTACAAGCACAAACTATGACACCAACGAAGTAAACACTCTCACTCACCAATTCTGAACCAAATCCTAGCGTGGTCGATGGGCAGCCCGGGCCTGAACGGGCTCCCTGAAGTTTTCATTCTGTTCGGCGTGATCCCAAACAAAAAACCAATGGCAATGGAATTGTGGGTTGATGGTTGGTTACGCGAAGTAGTCTTTTTTTTTTTTTTTTTTTCCCCATTATCCGTTGTAGTGATCACTTGGTGCCGGATATCAGTGCTTGGTTTGCAGCCCAAATCTGGTCAGTCTGTGCTTGAGTGAACTTATTTGTCCGGTCATAGTTGAGGAACCCTGGATTCACAGGTATCAGCAATTCACTAGCAACAAGGAGGTGGGAAACACAAACCATCGCATTCCCTCTCAACATCAGTAATCTGTGTGTAGATGGAGCACGAGACATCCATTCTCTCATCAAATAGTGTGTCTGCCATGGCTACGTAGGTATCCGCCTCCTCTTGTGGTGTATCAACCTCCTTGACTGTTTTTGAGAATCGCATGTAGTATTCCCTCCCTTTTCTTTATAAAAAAAGGGACAAATAGTTACCAGATAGGTTGTGCACTGATTGGGAACCCATTCATGGCCGGTGATGAAAGCTCCAATGCCTCCAAATTCTCCTTCCATGCCATATTGTGTGCTGGATGGCTGCACAAGGGAACTTAGTAGTGTGCTGAGTATGTTAGATGCACACCCTGGGATCTCCTGGATATGGATAATTGTGGTAATCATTCACATCTCCAACATGAAGGTCGTTTGCGGGCCCTCCACTTATGGTTGAATTAATTCTGATAACAGTGTTACAAGGGTGGGAAAACCTGTTGGTGTCAACAAGTCGTGAGGGATCCCAAGCTTGGACAGTTGCCACAACAGAAGCTGCATCAAATACACCCACGCAGTCACCTTCGTTGAAAGTTACCCATTGAATAATGCTTGGATGATTGAATTTTCCATAAATCATTGCCCTATGCAGGAAAAGAGCGATCAGTATTATTTTCTGAACCAAGTGTGGAGGGGTACTGCAAATCATCCATGAAAGGATCGACTGTTGCTGCAGTAGCACCACCGTATTTTTGTGGCATATCTTGTATGACAATAACACCAAGTGTATCTGCGTGGTAGTACCATCTTTCACTGTTCACTTTCTGATGCAAGCGCACTGTGTTCATTCCAAATATGGATAGTGCTTCGAGATCATATCGAAGGGCCTCATCAGAGGGAGCGGTGTATATACCTAGGGGTATAAAATGATGCAGTAAAGTGGCTTTTAACGTACCATCAGGCCAGAATGACTGGTCAAGCCAGCCTGCGAGGTAAACAAACCCTCCATTCAGGAATGGCCTACGAGCTGTGAATGGATCAATTCCCTTGGCTCCAGATACGCGGCAAGGATTGCTGCTTGTGCCTGGGATTCCAGATTTCAACCAGCATTGCGGATTTCTGTAAGAGTCACAGCCTGGGATTCCATAAGCCCAAGCCTGTATCCTGTTAAAATTTCCGTTTCATTCTTGCACGGGACGGACCTGACACTCAGCGGTCTCATTGCAAAGAGCCCAGCATAAGTTGTAATCAGCTTCATCAAGTGTTATGGGGTATCCAGACATATCCTAATGTTAAATGGCAATTAACAGAAGGTAGTACGGTAATTTTAAAAACCTGGCCAGGTCTATCAATTCCAATCTGAGCTCCAGTGTCAGGTGTTCCCGGGTGCCACACACTTCCAAGTGATACAGTTCGCATCCCAAAGTAGCTTGTGACGGTATCTCCCGTGGACAATTTAATAACCAGGTCATAGAGGAATGGGTTGGCTGGGCACCAAATCTTTGGGTTTGGAATCTTTGCACTAAGGTAATTGCCAGTGGTTCCGGTAACAGATGCTACTGCTACACCATTATCATAGACAGTGACTGATACTTGAACCTGCAAACATGTTAACATGTTTGAACGCCAAGGTGTCTTTGGGAGCTATGTATACATGCTGTTCAGGGTTGGCAGTAGGAATCATCTTAAAAGTGTAGGCATCAGCTTCCATCTTCAGATCTGAAACAAATACGCTTGGAACATTTTCAAGCCATACAGTCTGCCAGATTCCACTCGCGGGAGTGTAGGTATCACCCCCTGGGTCAGTGATGGCGGAAATTCGCTGTCAAGGTTATTTAAAAAAAAAAAAAGGAAGAGGAGATTTTACCTGCTTTCCATTTACTTGGTAACCATCATCAGATGGATCATATACATAAAGGATAAGCTCGTTGGCAGTTGGTTTGAGGTAATCCGTAATTTCAAACCAAAAAGAGTCGTAGCCACCTGTATGTGAACCAACAGTCTGATGATTTGTTAAACTGGATCTAGGTTATGGTTTAGTAGGCGGGAAATACCGCTCCATTAATGTATGCTGTGCACTGCCAGTCGACTGCCCCAAAATGAAGCAATGTTCTGGGATTCGCAAACGAAGCTGGTTTGTCAAATACCAACCTATACCAGAGGTACCTACAAGTGGCACAAAAGAGGTTAGGTGCATTCCCCATATGACACCCATAACATCATAAGAACACTAACATACTTATAGGTTTCGCCAACTCCGGAAAGGCACGATTCCACAGGGAAAGGTACCAGAATCTCCGATGTCAAATTCTGCCCAAAAGGAGGCACCTCCCCACTCGATCCAGCCTTCACAAAGGAAAGTCATGTTACCAAACCACACAACAACAAGTCACATGCCTGGGGAAAACAAAAAAAAGAAAAAAAAAAAAAAAAAAGAAGAAGAAGAAGGTAGGCGATTCAGTACTTGGAATTGCCACACGCCGTTGAGGTTTTTCCAGGTGTCCCTGACCATTTGTGGCCTTGGGTACTCGGGCAGAACATTAGCAGGGTCGAGGTCCTCCCCCCACGACGTGATCTGGTCGCCAGGCCCGCACTGCGTGCGCTGCCACGCGCTCGCGGTACCGCTCAACGCCAGAGCGACCACCAGCCCACAAAGTACAGCCTTCACCATCGTGCACGAGGTTGTTTTTTTAAGAAACCGCCAGATAGACGAAAGATTTTTGGGTCGCCCGGTGTTGTGTCGGTTGGTTTTGTCTGTACATCAGGAACATGCACCTTTTCTGATTGGTTTTCACAGTGAGTGGCGGTGAGCTCTGGGATCACTTCGCAGAGCAACGGTGATTGGCTGCAATCAAGGGCCATTTGTCCAGTTGGACCTCGCGAGGCTGAGCAGAAAATGACTCCGGTGTCATGTCGTTCAGATGTGGCCAGCACCACCTGTTGCCGCCTTTGCCGATGTTGCAGTGTACGTGTTGCGTAGTTCAGATACCCTGTCCCTCGTGAACACAAGTTGGTCCCTGAGAGCCGCGCTGGCGTCGTGGAGCCCAGAGAGTGCCGGCTGCCGATCGTCGTCCACGAGGCCGTCCCCGTCCTCCTCGATATGAGCTGCAGTTCCTTCCGACGGCGACGCGGCCTTGAGATCGGCCTCGAGGCTCGCCCACATTTGGGCACGGTCGCCATCACTCAACGCCGTGGGATTTTCCTTCTCCGTCTGGAGCCACGTGTCGCGAACCAACGCAACAATGTCTGAGCTCGCGTGGCGTCCCGTCATCAGGCACAATCAAAAAAAAAAAAAAAACCCCACAAGAAGAAAATTTGCCGCCGGAGGAGATGGAGGAAAGGACGGTTTTTGTGACGGTGGGAACGACAAACTTCGATCCTCTTATACGCGTGAGTTTTTGCCCCCCTCTTTCCCATTGGGACGACAAGGCTTGGCCATTTACTTTTGCCCCGCGGCGCGTAGGTTGCTGACTCTGAGCAGTTTCGTGTGTTGATGATGAAGAAGGGGTACACCGGCGTGGTCATGCAGATTGGGAATGGAGCGTATCTTCCATCTTGTGTGTGCGTGCCTCCTCGAGGGCTTGAGGATTCCGCGAAGGCCGAGGCGTCGTCACAAACGGGGAAGTGGCGTGCGGTGTTCTATAGATTCAAAGATAGCCTCGATGCTGATATGAAGAACGCAGCCTTGGTCATTTCACATGCTGGTGTGCCTTGCTATGTTTTGACTGGAGAAGATTCATTGCTTTTACTAATTGGAATTTAAGGGGCTGGTTCCATTGTGGAAGCTGTCCGGAACGAGCGCAAGACATTTGTGGTTTGCAATTCTCACTTTTCTTAGCTAGGATAATTCACTTTTGAGGTCATTAATGACACTCTTATGGGCAACCATCAAACAGAGCTAGCAACGAAAATGAGCTCCCTAGGGGCCATTGTTTTAGTTAAACGGTTTTTCCTTGCATTTACTTGAGAACTACTTACCTGGGCCATAGTGCAACGCTCCTCCTTGACACTCTAGAGCAGGATCCAGGTGCCGACGAACCTATTCCCAATATCGACCCCCACCTTGGACGCAGTGAATATTCCTTTACTACCTTAGTTGACCAATCACAAACAATTCTTCCACCTTCAAGCCGCTCACCCAGAAATTCCCCTGTGTCCACAATGATTGTTCTAGGCTCAGGTTTTATTTTTCTAGATTTTTCCTTTGAAAAAAAAGCAAACTTATCATGCCAAGGTGGGCACACAATGGAGATGTTGCAGGAAATTGCTGCAATTGACAAGGTTAAATTTGCGCCACGCCACTATGTTATTGCAACAGGGGATGTAATAAGTACAACTAAGGCAAATAAGTTTGAGGTAAAATTGGCATTACAGCACTTTCCCAAAACGTGACACCAACATAGGGTGAAGATGGTGGTAGTGTGATTCACCACATCCCAAGGAGCAGACGCGTTGGCCAGTCGTACTTCACTAGTATCTTTACAACGGTCAATGTACTTTGGGTTACAGTTCTTTTTAACTCCTCATAGATATATTCCTTCCTATTTTCCTTCTATTTGGTAATGAGGATCCGCCCGAACTTGGTATCCAAAAACTCCAAATAAGAAAAAAAGTGCTAATGGTACTACAATTTTAGGTGTTGTGCAACGGCCCTGGCACCTGTTTGCCTATTGTTATATCTGCCTGGATTCTGCGAGTACGCTGTTCTGTTGTCCCTTCTAAGAGTACTTATTTTCCATCTGTAGGTCTTCTTGTGGCACTCAACAAGTGTTGTGTACATTGAAAGTATTTGCCGTGTTACGTCGTTGTCTCTCACAGGAAGACTTCTTTTCAATTTTGTTCAGGAATTTGTTGTGCAGTGGCCAGAGACTGTGTACTGTGCACCAACGGCCAAATGCCACAACTTTTTCTTCAGAAAGCTACAAAAAGACAGCTAATAGGGAAACAAATTGTTTTTGTACATTTCAGCTTTTTCATTTTATTTCCATCATACACCAATCAATATCCCTGATCTCGGAATAGCCCATAGTACTGGTACGCGTAAGCAGAAAACAAATGAATGTGGAAGAGATACCAGATTGTCAGTCTCCTGCAAAACTCTACGTGGGAGCAAACCTCGGTTTTTAAACTATTTTCACTGACGACATGTGACAGATACTGGTTGAGGAGTGATTCGTATGCAACCTGAAAAGGGATTTGTGTTGAACTGTTAAGTCAGGGCAATGTACTTCAGGAAGCTCGTGCCAGAAGTCTAACATGCTCTCACTGTCGAGTTTTAGTTTGTGGGGGATTAGGGGTAAAATTACATTGAAAGGTCAGCAAGGTCATAGGACACCCGGGCTGAGAAAAGTTTAGAAATGAAACGGGAAAAATAACTCTCACCTCGATACTGCTCAGAAAAAACTAGTGCTGCAAGAACTACCTCAGAAAAAAGATTTTGGAGAAAAGACTACTCACCGTGATTTTTATTTGACTTGGAGATGTCGGCTGTGTATTGTGTGTAGTCAGATACGGAAAACGGGAAAACGCGATCATATTCAAATTGCCTCAATCTTATTTCTGAACAACTCAGTATACACAAAAAGAGAAATGAGTACCTCCAGTATTTCTTGGATCCACAGAAGGCGCAACAAATACAACAGAAGCTTTTGTAGTATCATACAGTTGAACATCCTAGCAGGGAAGTGATGTGAGTTATCCGAATTGCGTACAAACCCCTAGAAATCTTATCAAATCCTTGTGAGTATGCCCGGCGAAATGCGACACAATCAAGTCGTGATATCCATCAAACGCATGAACAAACCTATCGTGAAATTTCTACTAATTGTTGACTACTGCCGATAGTGGTGTCAATTAACCTGGTTCATTGAGCAAGTAATGTCATCATAGCCTGGTGGAAAAATGAGTTCACAATATGGCAATGCTGTTAACCTGGCGGAATGTGGTAAATAATTATTACTCGTTCCTCTAAAACTCTTGCCCTTTCAAGGGTGGCGGTGATGTAGGCAAACTGGCCAAGTGGATCTAATAAAGTAAAATTACTTCTAAAAACCATCAATGGAGAGAAAATACCGTGATCAGATAAGGAAAGTGCATCATTCTTGGAATTGTACAAGGCAGTATTCAGAGCTGAAAATAAGTATTACTCACAAATGGCAGGGAAAGTGGTACCCATTAGTCTAGTGGAAGTTAGAAGTATCAATCAACTGGGGCATACCGCAGTTGAGGCGATATTAGGGTGTCATAAAAGCCACCAGCAGAAAACATCCCAACAGCAATTGGGTCTTGAATTAAGTCCTTCCAAGCTGGAATTAACATTACTACGTGGATGAGGATGTCGCCTGAGACCTTCAGCAGTTTCTTGGTATAGCCAATAGGAATAGGGATACATCTTCAAGGTGTGAGAAACAAAGAAAGTTTAGAGTTATGTCACTTGATGTTGGGGAAGTGTATCAATATCACCGAGGACAGGAAAAACTCTTGTATTGCTGCCCCCAAAATATGTCAGGAAATAAGAAGCCACCGCTTTCTGGTACTCCACAACTGTAGGCACTAAGCACTGAAAGGTCTTCTAGCTAGTGAACTTTGTTAACCTGAAAATTGGTCCAGTGGTTTATAGTTCTCATACGGCATCTGGGGGAAGTTACAGATATTTCTGGAATGAGTAAAGTACCCAGTCTCCAGTGTAGATAATAAAATCAGGGTCTTGGCTACTTAGACACTCAGAGATAGAACTCACAAGGATTACATACAAATAACTGGTCATATAATAAAACGTGCGGTCTATAGTACTCTTTGGTGTATCACACGCATAATCTGAACCGAACTCCCCTGCTCTTCCCTTTCCTATGAGTTTGTGTAAATTCGAAGATAGTGAGTTTTAACACGCCTTTAATGCAGTGCTCACGAATACTAGAATCTTTCTTGTAGTCAGGCTGGGCGTGGACATCTGAGTGATGTGACTGCCGAACAATGAAGTTGGAAATGAATACCAGTGATGTGCCTTAAAGTCAATCAGCAAAGGGAAGTAAAAGGAATGAAAGATACCAAAAAGTTCCTGCTTCAGTGGGCACAGTAATATTCAGCCCACCACAAGCCAAGGTAATCGCTAAAACGACTAGTGTAATCCTCCACATAAAATATGACATTTGACTTGGCAAGATCTCCCCATGTCGCTTCTTTGTGACACCGCAGGCACATTAATGTGTCAATGCATGTGCCAAACACCTGCCATCACAGTTCGATTTTTCGTTTTTTTTTCTCCCTTTCATAAAAACTACAATAAAAGGGGATGCAGAAGACACGAGTACCACGTCCAGATCCCAATGACCCCAACGCATTACCGACATCGTTCACATCTACGCACCTTAAGTCGCGCAAGAACCGCGCTACGGCCATTCCGTTCAACCCGAATCTACCCCCTACAACTGCCACATCGCTCGAGGAAGTTAGTTGCGAGAAGTGCGGGTTCCGCGGGCACACGGCCCTTGAGTGCTTCAACTTGCGCAGACGGAATCGGCGAGAGCCGCAAGTGTGCCACGCGTGCGAGAAGCCCGGCCACTTTGTGCGTGACTGCCCGTTTCTGCAGAGCAGGGCGAGCTTGCCCCCGCCGCTGCTAATGGCACCTCCAATTGGGAGGGGGAGAGGGACGGGAACGGCTGCGACGAGCCAAGCTAGCGAACCTGGAAGTGTGGGTGCAATGGCGCAAGTGAGGGAATTTTCATTGTGGAACAGCACTAAAAAACCCAAACAATCCCCTAAGGATGGTACTACTCAGTCAGAGGTGGAACGAAAGAGGCCCGGTCAGGCAGTGGAAATTTCACCAGTTTCAGCTCAAAAGAGACCCTGTGTTGATGACAAGGGTGAAGAGGCCAGTGAGAAAGAGGACGAAGATGAAGAAAGTGGAGAGGAGGGCGAGAGCGAAGAGGAAGCAGAAGAGGAAGAACCAAAACCCGACGAAACGGAGAAAAAGAGTGAAGAAGCCTCTGCTGAAAAGCCTGTTGGATTGAGTGCTTTGTGTGAGACTTATGGTGATAGTGAGGATGAAAGTGAAACTAAAACAGAGGAAAAACCCAAAGAGGCACCTCAACCAGAAAAGAGCGAATGAGACTCCCTTCTGAAAATTGTGTGTAAAGTGCAGTTCTGGGGAAAAAAAAAGCCTGACATTTCTTGTTTTTTTTTTTTTTTTTTTTTAAACATCATTAACAAAAACCTCCAGCTTTCTTTGGAGGAGCTGTTGACTTTTTGAGTGGTTCATTCACAAGTACAGTACTGCCACCAGTGCCTGGTTGCCCTGGTTGACCTGGCCCACGTTGGTTGTTCTTCTTCTTTATTTCCCTGGCCATTTCCACAAACACCTTTAATAGTTAGTTTGACAAGCCCCAGGGTTTTCTTGTTTTGTGTAATGTTGTTTTGGGAAGGGGGGGGGGGCGGTACTCTGTCCACGTTTAGGCTGTTCTTGGCACTTGTTTCAATGTATGGTACAGCCTTGGATTCGGCAAAGCTCTGAGTTATTGAGGAGTTGAGTTGGTTGTGAACAGTCCAATGGAGGGAGGTACCTGTGCTTCGGCCTGTGTTACACAGCGTTTGTTCTCCAAGTCTATTTTATTTCCTACAATGATTCTGGTAACAAGTTCTGAAGCGTAGCGGTCTATCTCAGTCAGCCACTGTTTGATATTTCCAAAGGATTGTGGGTCGGTTACGTCGAAAACGACCATAATTCCATGGGCACCTCTGTAGTATGAGCTTGTGATTGTTCGAAATCTTTCTTGCCCTGTAGGTTATATCGTTTAGAAAGGTTAAGGAAAAAAGAACAAAGAACCTGCTGTGTCCCACTGTGTATATGTGAGAAATTAAGTAACGAAAGAAAAGGGATGTGGGACTCACAATTTGCATTTTGACTATCTTTCCATCTAAATCTATAGTTTTGATCTTGTATTTCCGTTAGTACACAAAGCAGTTGAAAACGAACCTACTTTAAAGTCTACTCCAATTGTGGATATGTATGTGTCGGTCCAGTAGTCATCAGCGAACCGCAACAGCAAACAACCTAATAAATAATGATTCAGTAAATTTGGCTATGCAGCTGCTTTGCTACACTTGACAAAAATAAAACTCCCATGGTTTTGGTTAATTAAATTTTTCTAGGTTAGTGCACGTGCATTGACACAGGACACAAGAGGTTGAAAAACGCACTTTTGCCAACGCCCGAGTCGCCAATCAATAGAATTTTGAACATGAAGTCATATTCTTTTCCCGGCGCACCACCTGTAGCCATTCTATAAATCTAATCCGCGGACTGTGTAGTGTGTTTATTGTTATTGAACAATAACTGGAAGAAGGGAAAAAAAGGGGTTGTTTTTTATTTTTCCCTGGGCGAACGTTTGCGGAAGCAGATTTGGATCACCCCGCCTCCAATTTCATCAAAAGCGCGAGGAAAAAATGAAAATGTGGTGATGGGTCATCTATCCAATTTGTGATTTGGTTTCACTCTCTTCTGGTGTGTGTCTAAATCTTACTTCCTTGTAAGGATGGAGATAGCCGGTCCCACAATCGCGTCTTGCTTGTCCAAGTGACTCTTGAGAGAAGTGAGCTCAGCAGATTCTTGTTCGAGCCGCTTTTGCTCAGCCGGAACCTCGAACAGCTCATTCAGAAGTTCCTCAGTGAGCTCCATCGTGATTGAGCTTTGAAGTTCTCCCCACATGTGTGGCTGCCTAGCTCGGCTGTTAGTTCAATTATGGGAGGTTGTGGGATGCTACTCTAGGAATGTGCTGTGACACTTCAGCATTATATTTTGTGCTACAATCTGTTTCATATTGTCAAATGCTTGTGATGCAAGGTTCACTGCATCTTCAATCTGTGCACCTTTAAGGC
The DNA here is from genome assembly GCA_020536535.1 of Pelomyxa schiedti. Taxonomy (NCBI): domain Eukaryota; phylum Evosea; order Pelobiontida; family Pelomyxidae; genus Pelomyxa; species Pelomyxa schiedti. The sequence continues at coordinate 6,665 of JAHLWZ010000422.1, read as the reverse complement.
TCCCAGTGAACCTGAGGTATATGTGAGTTGTTGGCTTATGGCTTATTAATTGTAACTTACTTAGCTTCTTCCCACAACAAAAATTTGGTGGAAGCTATCTCATTTGCACATTGTTCCGCAAAAGTCTTGACAAGGTTTTCCACGAACATGAAAAACTTTCTTGACACCCTTGGGTATGGATTAGGGAAATGCGAGGATAAAAAAGTGAAAGCACCAATGAATGAAGAAGGGGTATTCCAACTCCTGTTCTACCACAGCAGGTGTAGAGGCGGTAGGGGTTCGCTGGAAACCAACACGCCTTTTAGGATTCTTGATGGATGTATGAGCTAAATCACAGACCTGAAGGAAAAAATGAGGCCGAAATATTATAAAAAGATAAGCTTTACAGCTCTCATGATGTGGGCAGCTCGATCTTGAAGCTGCTTGATCACAGGGGTAAGTTGATCGGGCAATCTTTGTTGAGCAACATCAAAAGCCTGAAGATTTTTAACACAAAATGGGAGAAGAAGATGTGCAACTTACTGCGTGAAGGAAAGTAGCTGGATCAGAAAGAGGGAGAGAGCCGGCTGCAATAGCAATTTCATCATGGCTGATGGGAATGATCTTTGTTCTAGAAATAAGAATCCTGAACTCGGAGAGCAGCCTTTCCATCTGTTGTCTTCCGAAAAGAGGTCTTGACCAAGCTGGAATATTCCATTCATCTGCACTTACTGAGCCAGGCATGTGCCACACTTTTTCCCCTTAAGACCATTCTGTTAGTTTACTTGATCGATAAAATCATATTATTCTTCTACCTCTATCTTCTAAAAGTCGCCATTCGTCTGCTGTTGTTGTTCCATACTGTGGAGGAAGATTTTCAAGAGTTCCATCTTGAATTACAGTTTCTATACTATGCACGAATTGTGTGAGGTAATTCATGGCTGTGCCACGAAGCTGGAAGTTTATATTATGGAAAGATTAACCGAAATGCCATGTTACCTTGAAGGGAGTTAGGTTAGCTTGCTTCTTAATTGTAAGTTGCATTGCGGCAGTGATATTGGATACAATGAGGCTATGGAATTGGTCATTGCTGACAAATGGAAAGTAAAAGGTACCGTTGGTGATTCTTGATAAGAGGGGCGTATTGCTGGTAAGTACGAAGAACAAGGGAGTTGACAAACGAGATTAACTTTGGTGTTCCAACACATTTGTCATGACTTTAAGATATTGGTATGTGAACCACAAAAAAATCTTACTACAAGCATACTTCTTATCAAAGTGAAGATCATTTAGCATTTTTATATCTAACTGGGATGATTGATAAATGAGCTGTTGCATTTGATCTCGAGTCGTAGCAATTAACTAGAAATAAGGGTTACCCAGGTGGTGCAGTAAATAATGTACCTCAGAAGAGGGAAGCGTGACAAAAAAGCTGTCAGTTGGTCTCTCTGAGAGATATTTGTTGGCCTCCCCAGCGTTTGTGAATTTCTTGAAGTGGTCTCTGGATTCCACAAAAACATTCGAAGTGCGAGCTTGGTAGCCCCCAGTCTTGGACCTTCTCACCCACTAAAGGATTTTAGTTATCCCTAGAGTCATCCTGCTCTTACACTATGAAGCCAGCAAGGCCACGCTGCTGCCATAGAAACGCAAACAATCAAGCGGTTAGTAGCATCACTAGTTTGTCCAATTAATCGCTGAACAAGTTCATCTCTCTGCAAGAAAATTAAAGTCTTAAAAAAAAAAAAAAAAATCAATTGACCTGCTCTCTTTTAGGATCATTCTCATTAAGCAGTCCTGCGCTAACGTTAAATGTTACACATTTGGTACAGGTGATGGACCAGGAGTGTCAACAAAAGTGACATTCATCGAGTCAGCAGTTTCGTATATTATTGTAAGGGGCATTTCAGTTTCAGCATTACTGTAGACAAGAAGGTTAGGTTAAATTGATTCATAGGGAACAACTGTTCTTGAAGAACGTCAGGGAGAGATGCGAGGGGAACTTCCACATTAGTTGAATCCTTCATAAAGGGATCACGTCTCACAGTGATCTTTGGGTTTGTGCTGCACTCACTGTTATAAACAACAGACACAATTATTGGTCTATTTGTCTCTGAATCTATTTGCGAAACTCTTGGTTGTTTCACAGGAAAAGGGAAGCACATACATGAGCCATCTTTTTTCATAAAAAGTGGCTTTCCTAAAATAGCTTCAAGAATAGATGTCTTCCCAACACCCTTTTGCCCCACGAAAACAATCTGAGGGGGTTCCATTGTTACATTGGTCCTAAGTTACCAGTTTAAAAAAAAACTTCAAAAACAAGCAATGCACACTCTCTGGCAAAGGCCACCAACTTTCCAAAAGCACCAAGTACATCGGCTTGGAATCCCTTGTACATTGTCCTCATCTTTATGTAATGAGACTTTCAAGGGAAAAAAAAAGTAAAAATAAAAAGGGCACAAACAGCAGCTTGATCAGGGGTGATAGCTGACAGCAGCCTTAGCTCATCAGGAGCACTACCAGGGGCCTTGGTAGGTGCACTCACAGATGGTCTAGGAATGCTAGAATCAACAGCAGCAGTCACAACTGAGGCAAATGATGGCTTTGCTGATCCACCATCTGAGAAAAAAAAAATAAAAATAAAAAAAAACCCCATGGTCAATCGACGAAAACTAAAGAAAAAACCAACCATGGAGTTGGGCCAGATCGACTGACAGCCTGGTGCCCCATAATGACGATACCTTCGACGACTTCACTGGCGGTGAAGATTAGTTTCGGCGTTTTGTTGGGGGGAAGCAAACACATCACAAGGCGCGATTGCAACAAGAAATGGGGAAAAAACAAAAACGTGACGATTGGGCGGGTGCCGTTACGTGTTGGGTCCATTCGTGCCTCCTCAAAATTTTCGTGTTAACGGAAAATCTTGATCGATCTCCCAGGACGGCTTGTCGCTGGCGTTGTGGTGCCGGGTTTTTTTTCCCTCGTTAGTTGACCGAATCAGTTTTTGGCCTGATGACTCCTGACTTATTTGTCTGCGGGGTCTCACTTTTTCCAACTCCTGGCATTACACCGAACCTCGGTGGAATACACAATGGAGAGAGTCAAGTAATCTTCAAACATGACAGGGTAAAGGAGGAGTGCAGCTTTCGTATATTCGGCTGATTTGGTGTTGCTGACATTGAAAGCCAAAGAGCTGCCTATGTGTCTCATTGCAACTATTAGCAACACCTGCAATACGTTTAGCAGCACAGCTTCCTCTGTAAATGTACCACTGAACAAACTGACCACCAAATCTCAGTCAGCTGAGGGGACGCTGAGAAACTCATGTATTACCAAGAATGCCTGTTGATGACTTCAGGCTTGTCTCAGTCAACCCAGTAGTCGATGTCACTCACTGTCTTTTTTAGGCTGGCTGCCAACGAAAGTAAATGACACCTTAGACAGATGCCATCCAGACTCCAAGATCCAGATGAAAAACCCAGAAAAAGAAAAAAAGTGAAGGCAATGGAGGCCACGAGGTGGTTGGTGACTACAACAAAACGGTGGCCGAAAGGCACTTCTGTCGACAGGATCAAAGAACTGTTTCCCTGGACTCCCCCGTGTGAACTCACTCTGAAAAATAACAATACCGCTCAATCTCGCACCAAACACACTCCAATCGTATGTGGTGCATCGTTTTTTTGTTAATAGTGAAGTCTTTGTTCTCGCGTGAACTCGCTATATGTATTGTCTCGAGATGTTCGCATTACTCTCCTCACAACACTTGATTAGAGATCTTCTGTATGTGAAGAAAACGACGGAGTTGACCGAGCTCCGTTTCCAACGTTATGAGGCCGCGAGAAGGGCAGTAGAGGACCCCCCTTTGTTCAACGGCTCCCTGCTGAAGCTCGAGGGGCCATTCGAAATGGCCCCACTGGTACGCACACCCACTGCGAGTTCTGAAATACGACATATTCGGAACATCGAGCCTTCGCATGTGCAGTTGCTCGAGGTCATTGGCCGAGGCCACTTTAGTGTGGTTTACAAAGGTTTTCTACAGATGTTTTGCATTTTT
>JAHLWZ010000421.1:27533-52575 GCA_020536535.1 Pelomyxa schiedti | reverse complement strand
TTTTACGAGGAGATGGCGAAACGGACAGGAGGGCTTTACATCAAGTTCAGCAACTTTTCGTTGATCACTGACATGTTTCTTGCGGGTCTGCATTCTCTATATTCTTCTCCATTACCCATTCTCTTCTCTTCTCTTCCTCCGATTTCTTCTTCTTCTTCTTCTTTTTCATTTATATTTATATTTATATTTATATTTATATTTATATTTATATTTATATTTATATTTATATTTATATTTATACCCAAATTCCATCTCGTCCCTTCTGATCGCATCAACACAACAGTGTGCTATCGCGAGGCGAACAAAGAAAAGCTCCAGGAATTTGCAAACGAGATCAAACAAGACGGGAGGATGACTGAAGCAATGACTCAAATGATGGATTCCTTGGCTGCCCCAAACATGGAGAAAGTGTATGTTGTCACGAATTTTTTTTTTTTATGTTTTGTTCATTCATTCCTTCATTCAAACGTCCACAGGAAAGAAGAGGAGAAAATGGAAGAGAAACCAACATATCCATATGATTGGTGGGACCGCAGAAATGACCGTTGGTGGCCACAATACAAACTTCTTGATGGCCGTTGGGTGGGTATAAATGTAAACAGTGTCCCTGGATGCACACCTCCATCTTCTTCTTCCTTATCTTCATCAACGAGCACCTCCTCATCATATGTGCCTGGGACTGCTGCCTCTTACAAACCAAGTTCATCAACTGCGGCATCTTCTGAGTCATCTATCAAACCAGGAGAAGTGGAGGACTACAAGATCATTGTAACCGGGGGACGGGGTGTGGGCAAAGCTGCCCTGTGTGTCCAATTTATTCAGAATGTATTGTATGTAAAGCGGCACTTTACCTCTTTTTTTTCATTGATTGTTCCAAACAGTCTCACTGGATATGATCCAGAGCGGGATGATTCTTATGTATGTTTATTGGTTCAAGGATTTCATTTCCCTTAATGTTCCCTCCAAGAATAAATTGCTGAGCATTGACGGAAAGAATTGCATGGTCCATTTGTTAGATTTGGTGGGTAAGTGCGTTCCACACAACAATCATAACTGACCACAATTTCCAGGAGAAGAGGAGCATTCCGTAATGCGTGGCGTATACTTAAACAACGCTCAAGGATTTGTAATTATGTACTCTATCACCGACAAGTCATCTTTTGATTCTCTAAACACATGTCGTGAGAGGATACTGCACTCTAAAGGCGTTGCCAGCATCCCCTGTATGTGAATGACCGCTTTCCGATTCCCAACCTGACCTTTTCTTTCTTTCAAGGCGTGCTTGTTGGGAATAAAGTCGACCTTGAATCTGAGAGACAAGTGACAGCCGCCGAAGCCACGGCACTAGCTGCGTCCTGGAATGTGCCATTCTTTGAAACCAGTGCCAGAATCCGTGTTCATGTTGATGAATCGTTCTATGGTATTGTACCATTACTATTTTCATGCCTGTTGACAAACACACAGAGATGGTAAGAGAAATACGGAGGGCCAACGCACCACCTCCTTCAAAGTGCAATGTGATGTAGAAAACAAACAAAACTTTAAATATTGTGTGGAACTTGAAGAAGTTAGATCTGATGTTAGGGTTTTAGGACGCTGCTACCCAGTGATTCTGTAACGAATCATCTGATAAGTTGAACTTAACCACCCTTGGCATCACTCTTCCCAAGTGCAAGCCAAAGATTTCTATCTGCCAGAGAATTACACGAAGTAGAAATGAACGACTGCGACGGTACGACAGGCACAGTAACACCCACAACGGCAACAACCAGCAACAACAACAGTAGTAGTAGCAGTAATACCGAGGCCACGCATCCGCACGACGATGGCGTTGTTGTTGTTGTTGTTGGGGAGACGAAACAGCAGCCGGGGAACGATGTCATTTGTGACACCGCCTCCCCGGCACCGGGGGAAACTTCATCAGCCTCGTCGTTGGAATCAACAACAGGGACTACTAGTTCACCAGTAGCACAAGTGCCAACAACGGTGGCGGCTGATGGTAATTACGACGACGCGGTCTGCACGACCCATAATTGTACCTGCGGTTCTGATTCTGCTTCGGCTGATACCAGTAACACCTCCCATACTTCTTCTTCTTGTGGTTCAGGCACATCTGACGCCAGACAAGTTAGCGAGTCCAGTTGTTGCCGTTTCGTGAACGAAGAGGCGCGATATGTTGGGCTTTTGAATGGTCCAACTTATATTGCAGTGGGTGTCATTCCTACCCTTCCTATAACTGATGAAGCTAACTCTACAACATCATCAACATCAACATCAACAAATGCCATGGAAGGATCCACTAGCTGCGTAACAAATATTAACGCCGAAGAAGATACTGGCAATAAGGTGCAAGAGCAAAAAGAAAACGCTGCGGGGGACGCAGTGACTATATCTCCTGTTGCTCCACCTGTTCAAACTCTGCCGGAACAGCTGCATCCACAGCCGAATAATGCCGAAGGATCAAAACTCCAAGGCGATCAACCCCTTGGAACACCCCTAGAACCGCACGGTGAAGAAGTGCCAGTGCACACAACGGAAGTAAACGTATTGCAGCAAGAAACGCAGTTGCCACACAAGACTGAACAAGAACAGCCACCATCAGTTATTATACCCCCGGTCGCAGTGCTAGCGGAACCTCCTGGAATACAGGAAATCCATTCAAATGAAACTCAGCATGCTGTCGCCACTCCTGCAGAGGTAGCGGCCAATATGGATCCTGTCAACACAACGGGAACTCCAGTTGCTTCCCCTGCACCAACCTCCACCGCGAGTGCAACAAATGCTACTGGTGACCAGTCACGCTTATTTGGTACATCGACTAAATTTGATGATTCTGAGGATTTATCGTATTTGGGACTTTATGTATGGGGAAGAGGAGGTGATGGACAGGTATAAACAATTTACAAGTTACTATCCGCACCTTATTTCTTTTTTAGCTTGGACATGGCGATTGTGCAGACCAAAATTTGCCAAGACCTGTTGTTGCTATGGCCGGGAAATGTCTCGTCTCCATTGCTTGTGGAGGGAAACATACCGTGGCTGTAACTTGTAGGTAGCTCCAATAAAATGCTAGTCAATTTACCTGTTCACAGCCAAGGGCGATGTTTATACGTGGGGGTGGAACTGTAGTGGACAACTGGGCCACGGAAATCTCACTGATCAGTTAATATTTCTCTTTCATGAAATTCACTGAGTGAAAACCAGATATAAACCGCTATCAGTGAAGGGTCTTGCCATGGCCAAGGTTGACTTCATGCCCTAAAGTTGTGCCTTAAATTAATTGCAGCTTATTGACAATCAACACTTTGTCCAAGTGGCTGCAGGAAATGATCACACTGTAGCGTTAGCAGGTAGTCTACACAGCGATAGCATTTAACTCAGTTTTCGCAGCAAGTGGAGCTGTCTATGCATGGGGAGGTGGGCAAGACGGCCAGTTAGGATCTGGAACAACAGATTCTGAAACCACCCCTGTTCCGATTTTGGCTCTTCATTCAATGAACATAGTAAAGTATAAGTGCTCATCCCTAGCCAACTATGACGCTTTTTTAGGATTTCTTGTGGATCAGGCCACACTATGTGCCTTACTGATCTTGGCCGAGTTTATGCTTGGGGACGCGGGTCAAATGGTAAATTCAATTCTCATATTTTTCTTATAGGGAAAAAGGGAGACTTGGGCACGGTGAGGGCATTGAAGTATGCCTCACGCCAACTCTTATTGTGGCCCTTAAATCAATTGTGGTGGACTCCATATCTTGCGGATTCAGCCACAGTATGTGTCTGGCAGCAAATCGACAATTGTATACATGGGGAAAAGGACAAGGTTGCATCTCCATCCCTTGGATTGACAGGTTTTTTTATTTCTATTGGAAAAAGATGGCCGACTGGGACATGGTGATGAAAAGGATGTATGGGTACCAAAAGTTGTGGACTTCTTCAGGGTAAGCCAAATTCCAATAGTTAAATTCTCTGGTGGCTACTTTCACAGTGCCGCGATTTCCTGTAATTGTTCAAACTTCTTTTTCCATTCTAATTTCTTTTTAGTGGAAAATGAATTGTATACCTGGGGATATGGCGAACATGGTTAGTATTATCGAAAGTAGAAGGGTTTTTTTTAACAACATTGCAGGTCAGCTAGGACATGGAACTACCAACAACGAGCTGTTTCCCAAACTAGTTCAAGGACTGGCTACAACAAAAATAAGGCAAGTAGCATGTGGTGGGGCCCACACGATTGCTATAGATGGTATGATTAAACGCACTTCACCTATTCTGATTTTTGCAGTTTTTCACAAGTTACATGTATTTGGGTCTGGCAAGTACGGGCAGCTTGGAGTGGAGTTTGCGCCCCTACGGCAGCACCAAAAACCTTTGGCTACATCCTCATCATCAACGCCAGACACTCTGCGGTCAAGCAGACAATTAATAGACCACTTGAAGCAAGCAAGTGAGGAAGAGGTGCTGTTGGCCAATGAAGTGCATAAAACTTTGCGGCGGCACCAATCGCAGACAGCAACAACCCCAAATAGACCAGACTCTGCTACAGCTACCACACCAAAATCTCCTAAACCAAATTCGAGTGTGATTCCAAGTAGTGGTAGCATGCTCGTGCGTTCCACAAGTACATCTTCTTCTTTAGCCTCTTCATCTCCAGTTGTTCAGAAATCTTCCTCCACACCTCTTTCCCCCACCAATTCACCAATTCAAAGTCCTTCCACATCCACACTCTCAACCTCAACATTGGAACAGCTTGATGGACCAGAATTTCCCCAAAGGCCCGCAGCACCAGCACCTGCTCCCCCCTCCAGTACTCCTGACACCAGCCTCCCAGTGACACCATCACAGGTATCGGCAGAACCTTCTCTTGACTCCGTAACCCCTGTAAACCCACCTATATGTCGGGTTCCCTCCAGTCCTTCCTTAACCCGTCAGTGGAGCAGTCCCCAAACTCCCACACTTCCTCCAGCAGAAGTTAAAGCACGCAGCCTCAAGCCAATGCTTGTTACGGCTTTAGAAACAAGAAGACCATATATAATAGCATGTGGATACTGGCACTCTTTAGCCGTTGTGCATCCTGATGCGTACACATTTCAACGTTTATTGCCTTTTCCCATTGTTTTCCTCCTTACCGATTTTAGTTCCTGACACCATGACTTTACAGAGCGGCATTTTCTCAACTAGGACAAGAAGAGTCACCCAAAGGACAACATCAATGTATTTCTTTTTCTTCCATCTGGAAATCCTAACCAGGTTTCAGTGCGCCTCGACCAGTATCAACTGCTCCAAAGTACTGCAAATATACGATAAAATTACCTTATTTCCCTCTCTTGACACACAGACCCTCTCCTACCAAACCAATTGAGACATCGAAAAGTGAGAAGTTTGAAGCCCAGTGGACTAAGCTGCTTCAAACTCCATGGGAGAAATTGTAGAAAATCTAATCACTGGAAGTGACTTACCTTCTCCAGAGTCAACACTGATAAATTTAAACGCATGTGTAAACAAGGAATTCCTCGTAGGTTTCGTGGTGCTGTATGGCGGAACTCCATCGGAAATAAAGCTGGAATGTCCCCAAAGCTCTACCAAATATTTTTCCGGCATGCACAAGAAGATATGTTCAAGTCCGGCACATCTGGTACCTATTTCCGCTTAGTAACAAGCTAACTGCCAATAGGGGAAACAGTGAGACTTATTGAAGTAGATTTACCCCGCACCTTCCCTGAACAGAAGCTTTTCAACAATACTGGTACCAATGCATATACATTTCTTTTCTGATTTTTTAAGGGCCGTTCTGCCAGCCTCTTTTATATGTTTTAGCCAGTTTTGCTCAATGCCGGCCCGACGTTGGCTATGTAAGATAGTATTCAATCTGTTTTTATTGATGCTTCTTAGGTTCAAGGAATGTCAAACGTTGCGGGAATGCTCATTCTCCATATGGAAGCATATGAAGCATTTGAAAGCTTGGTCAGCTTGATTACATCCTCCGGGTTTTTTATGAACCTCTATAAGATGGATTTCGATAGGGTATTTACCAACTCTCATTCCCTTTTCCTCAGAAGGGATTCCAGATTTTAAAACACATACGACTTTTCAACCTGGTTTTCAATGAAAACCTCCCGCAGCTGTACAGACACTTCGCCGCGGAAGACATTAGTCCAAACTTCTTCCTTTTGGAATGGTACCATTTCTATTTACTTAATTTTCCCTTTCTTCACACAAAACCTAAACACTTCATTTCCGGCACTGAATCAGTACTTAGGTTCATTACATTATTTACAAGAGTATTGCCCCTATCTCACGCCAGTAGAGTATGGGACTGCTTATTCTGGAGTGGGGAGGAGTTCGTTCATCAAGTAGCACTAGGTTTCATTTTTGTTATTAGAATTCCCTTTCTGACAAACTTATGAAGGAATACTCAAAATTCACCAAAAAATGCTTTTATCCTTGTCATTTGAGGAATTGGCTGTATCACTACACCACTTACCCAAGGTTTTCTTTTTTTACCTTATTGTTCTAACGTTTGACACAGGACTTTTCTGAAGAAACACTTATGACTTCAGTGTACTCTATTCAAATATCCCCAACTGCAAAAGAGCTTGCAGGCATTCTCAAGAGGGTGCCGTGAAATTTTGTTGTATAGTACACCAAAGAAAGAAAACTCATATATATTCTTGCTTATTCCTTTTACAACAATTTGAAGAAGTGGCATATCTGAGGATTCGCTTTGAACCCTTGGATAAACTCATTCTTGTCTATCTTTTCATTCTATTGGGTGTTGTGGGTTGATGATAATGCATAAGTTCTTACTTACGTGGTCAGTGTCCACAGCCGCGAAAATCTTTGGGACTAGTGATGTAGTAATCTCTCTTTTCATTGCTGCATCCAACACTTTTTGCTAGCCACCGTTAAGTACGCGGTAAACTGGGGAGAAAAAACTAACCTGTTTTGCTATTAATTCAAGTATGGACCTGTTTTGTGTGTGAGAGAAAAGAAAAAGCTTAGATTCCACGCACGCAATCTCTGACCGCGTAAGATAACCATTGCCGTCTGAATCAAAAACCGCAAAACTGGCTGGTACCCCACGTCAGAAAAGGAGGGAAAACAATGTCAATTAACCTTCAAGTTTCTGCTCTGTGGAAACCAAGTTAACAACATGACAGAAATGTATAGCAGAAGAAGTTACCAAGTGTTCCAAACTGGTTAATGGCCGCGTATTGTAAAAATTCCCCGGAGTCCAAGGCACTGGTTTTGTTTGAATGGCAAGTCAGAAAATAGTAAAGATAGGACTCCATCCAACACACCCACTCCCGTCTTTGTCAAACGAATCAAAAATCTGTGGCACGGTTTTAAAAAAAAAAAAAACAGAAAGCCAAGTGGTTTTGTGAAGGGAAGGGGAAGATATACCAATTCCGAGGCTTCTCGAGGGACGTTGTGTGGCATGTTGGCGAGGAACACTTCTTTGGTGATCTTGTTGTTTACTTGAATTGATTTGAACCTAGCCACCAGCCTCTTGAACTCCTCTTCGTTCACTACATAATTCCCAATTGAGAAAATCCGCGTAGCGACAGCAACCAAAGCAAACACGGCAGGGAGAGTGGGGAAAAAAAAAAAAAAAACAAAAGGCAGTATAGTATGAAGCCAACTACTACAGCTAGCGCACACACCAGGGTATCGTGACGTTATGTCCGACTTCAATTTACTGTCCTCCGCTCCCATTTCGTTCTCACCTTTACGAGCTGTGTTTGTTTTTTTGATGTGACGGTTCCCAGCTCCCGTTTTCCTGTGTTTTTCTCTTTACACGAAGAGGAAAAAACCGGGATGGTACCAATTTGGGCTCTGTACCACCCTGCCAATGAACTGGCACGTACCCTGCACAAAAATGAAAATCGTTATCACCAATTGAAGGGAACACAAAATGGTAAAGGAACTTGAAAGGCGTGTTGGTGGGGAACTACTACTTGTCCCGTATTCAAATGACAATTTGCTCTACACATGGCATGTTGAGTTCTGGTGATCCTGTATCAATCTCGAGTGGATGTTGTATGACTGTATGAGGTTTGGCATTGATTGTGGTGTTTTGATTTGGAGTGTGGTGTGTGTTGCTGTTGCCTGTGTAAAAGGTTTTAGTTGATCAGTGTGTGCGTCGTTTCTTCTTTGTGGTGTGCCTTTTGCTGGATGACGAGGATTCCGAGGAAGAGGACGACGAGGAGGAAGAAGAGGACGATGATGTTGTTGTGGAGCTGAGCTCGGATGATGTGTCACTCTCGGAACTTACTTCCTTCTGCTGTGCCATGATGTGCTTGGGCGCGTTCCGCAGGTGCTCCCGCAGTTCATCCCTGTGTGTAATTTAGTATTATTCCGGTGATAAAGCGGAGAAGTTGGGGGGGGATTCTTGGCTTACGTGAGGCCTCCAAGACCAATGGAGGTGAAGAAGTTGATGGAGAAACGGGTGTTCCGGGGGTTGTCCTTCGGGAAAAGCCCGACAAAGAAAGCGCTAAGGCTGGTATCCCTGAGTCTGGTGTTGAGCTTGGCCAGTCCCATGAACTCGCTGACCTCCTGGAACAGGATTTTGATGAAAATACGGCTGGAGCTCGTGGTTTCGTCCTCGTTGAGATGGATGTACGCCAGAACGGTCCAGGGAAGAGCGTCGGTGTGCAGGAGATGGGCGAAGAACTTTGCCACGTTCCGCAGTTTGTTTGTCTCCAAGTGATGAATAATGGAATACTATTTTTTCATCAGGCAAAAGTTAAGGAAGAAAAGGGTAAAAACCTGTTGCATGAAACATTTGTCAAATTCGTCTTGATATTCCTTTTTCAATAAACAAAATCTCTGGCCAAGCAACCCATAGAATCTCAGGTAAGTTCTTTCTTGGCTGCAACACTCCACAATCATTTTGCATAATTCTCCCTGTATTTATGTGAGATTTTGGCGTTCAGGGGCGGTTACCTCTTGTCCTGGCTTAAGCTTCATCTTGAGAAGCTTATGCGCACACTCCTCAAAGTCAAGGGAAGACATGATAGTAAGATAGATTGCTCGCTTGAGATTTATTAGTTCCGTTGTTGTCATGTCCGCTATAAGTTGCGTTTGGCCATCACCTTCTTTTTTCTCCCCGCCTTCTTCATCTTCTTCTTCATCTCCCGCCTCTCCCTCACCACCTTCTTCACCCTCCTCCTTCTTAGCTTCCCCTTCATTGTCTCCATTTTCTTCTTCATCACCAATGATTTCTTTTTTCGCAACAGCCCATTGTTCTTCCCCTTCAAGGAACTCAGGGTCCGCCCTGAAGAAATCTGCCTCTCTGTTAGTACAAATATGTAAATTTAATAAGCAGCAGACTTAGTTCCTCCATAACATCAAGCTCAGTGGTATCCAAGCTGATGTCATGGGTAATCTGGTCATTCTGTTCTACTAGGTCAAGTCCTTCAGGAATTCCAGCGTGTCCAGCAAACCCGCTCTTCCTAACTGCAAACAGTTCCTCAATCATGTATTGCACACGAAGATCGATTGTTCCCTCATGTAGGATAGTTCTGAAGCTGTCGAATATCACTGAAATCAGTTAGATGGCGCTTTCTGAATGGATTCAGCAAACTACCATTTATTCCCCTTGGTGAGATATCACTTATTGTGTATCCTGCTTCTTTGGTGAATTCAACGGCAACTTCCACACTGTCATCGGTTGGGTTTTCCAGTAGGAGGGTGCACAGCTCCAGGCCAAGCAATTCACTGCAAACTTGTTGGTTGATGAGATGTGCAGTGAATCTTGTGCTGGATAGAAGGATAGGCTGTTTATGGTAAGAGTCCATACGTTGTATCTGTTTTTACCTTGTAATTTCGTCTGTATGACTTCCTGAATTGATCAATAAGACGGGTCAACAGGAGTTCGCCGATTTCTGTTGGTGATTGGTTAGTTGTCACTTTTTCTGGTGAAGTAACAAACCGGGAAGTTTCGTGTTTACAACAGCAACGAGAGCTGCATACACTGGGGTGAAGTTAGGGCTCGCTTGTTGGGCTTTCATGACAGATCGGCAAAATAAGCCCTTCCCGCGAACTAGATTCTCGTGGAAAAGCTCTGGCACAATGTTTCGGATGTTGCTTACACTCACTTTGTTTATGAGTCCATTAATGCTCTTCTTTAATGCATCCCAACTCAGTCGTTGGTAGTCAACACTTGCCTTATCAGTTACATTTGCTCTCAGCTGTGCCAGCTTGAATGGGGGAATGTAGACACCACCTGTTCCTCTGTCAGCAGAGGGAACACCAGGAAGAGTTGGAGCAGCGGAAGACCGTGGTGCTACATTTGGGGCTGCTTCTCTTGCCCTACAGAGAAAAGCGTGAGTGCCAGGTTAGGGAAGAGATGGGATAGACCTTCCAGTCATTTCAAGGGGTGGACCTCTTTCCCGGTCTTTTGTGACCGGAGTATCACGTGACTCTCTCTCTTCAGTTGCGGACTGCCGTTCCGGATGGGGCTCAGTTAGTTCTCTGCTGTCCTGGTTTCTACCCCTATGCCCATCTCTGTCAGCATCTCTGTCGCGATCTCTGTCCCCTCTATCTCTTCGTCTATCTCTCTCTGATTCTCTTTCTCGGTCGCGGGGGACTTCCTCAAAGTACCTTCCTCTGCGAGAATAGTCTCTATCCCTCTCTCTTGGCCTGTCTCTATCTCTGTCCCGATCACCTCTATCTCTATCCCTTTCCCTGTGTCTATCCCTCTCTCTATCTCTATCCCTGTCCCTGTCACCTCTGTGCCTATCTCTATTTTCTGGTTCCCTACCACCTTCCAGAATTTGAGTGGACTCAGAAGCAGGTGCAGAAGTGGCACTGCTACTAGTTGTAGTAGTAGTAGAGGTAGTTGCAGTGGTAGTAGCGGCGGATGTAGTGCTCTCGGTGGTGTTGGTAGGCTGGTCTGATGAATCGTGGTGGCGGGTGTCAGTATGGGCGTGGGAGTGCGTGTGCCTGGAATGTCCCTCGTCACTCCCGCTGCTTTCGCTGTGCCTCCGCCTGTGTCGTTTTTTAGGAAGGTCATTATCTTCCATTGGTTCAGCCTTGACTTTCACTACAGCAGCAGTGCTGGTTCCTCCTCCCTACATAGCATAGAAACAAAGGTTTATTAAAAAAAAAAATGTACAAATAAATGCACTCAAAGTAAAAAAAAAACGTTTGATTTGCGTGCTGTGGTGTGTGCTGTGCGTGGAACAAAAACACAAAAACGTATTAAAAACAGACACCAATCCCCGGCCGCTCGCGCACTCGCACCAAGTTGGGTACCTCCTCCACGGCGGCCGCGGTGGTCGTGCTCGCGCTCGTGCCGGTCGCAGGCGCAGATGCAGACGCCGAGTCCGACGTGGCCGCGGCGCCTTCCGCCGTCGTCGCGGCAGCACCTCCCTCGGTCCCCCCCGTCTTTTCGTCGGCTGGGCCTCCTCGCCCACTGTCGCCGTCCGCGGCACCTCGCTCCGTGCTCATTTTCCTTTTTGAAGTAAATTTTCTTGTTGGTGGGTTTCTCTCAGCGAACCCGGTGGGCACCAACTGGTAAGTGTGTGTTACAGCTGTTTGGGAGCCCACTGCTCTGCACAGTACAGAGGAATTGGGCCTTACGAACCTGAAACCATCAGAATCTACTGTGTCGAATGAGCTGCGAGTCATTCTACGCCACGACGGTCGGCATTACGCCGGCGATGAAACGTGCGTGACATCACTTCCCTGCTCCCACACATTTCGATTGAAATGGAGTCGGCGTTGAGCTGGATACAAATGGAAGGTGCTAATAAGTGGTTAATAGAACAGTACGAAAAGAAGGCCAGGGAATACTGGAACAAGTTCTATGCCAAATCCAAGGGGTTCGTGGCAAGCAGCAAACCAAGGCATTATTTCACTTCAGAGTTCATTAATGAATTCTCTCAACTGGGACTATCCGCAGTTCCTTCACCGCCCCTTTCCACACTACCACAGGCAGAAGAATCGCTCAACACACCTACACCGTGTCAATGCACTTCCAGTAATCCGCCGGTCGAAAGCGGCTCAAGTTGTGATTCAAAGGCTGTGGCAGAACCTCAGTCTACCACTGAAAGAAGTACTGTGGAATCTGGTGGATCCCGTGAGGGCAGTAGCGCCGTGGAGACAAACAATAGCACCGGGGAATCTGATGTTATGGAAGGAGCTATGTGGCGAGAGGTGCTTGGACTGGAAGCCGGATGTGGGGTAGGGCACACTATGGCTCCGCTTTTAGCGGAATTCCCTATGCTCCGATTTGTTGGAGTGGACATCTCTTCTCGGGCAATCAACTTATTGAAGGTATATAATCCTATTACGATACGCGTTAATAATAATATCACGCATAATTATGGCCTCCTTATATTAATCATAGAATAGTTACTTGTCCTCAAAAAAACCTTTGAAGTGTTTGGAGTCTTACCCTGCTGTTTAAGGCAAACACTGAAATTCCACAAGGCCGAGTAACTGCCTTTGTATGTGACCTACAGAAGGAATCTCTCCCCCCTTCACTGAAAGTGGATTTTGCCATGCTCATATTCGTACTCTCCACTATTTCTCCTGAAGCAATGCCAACTATAGCCTCCAAGCTATTCCAAGTTAGCGGTTTCCACTCTTCAAATCCAGTTCTAACTAAAAATTCCGGAAGGCAATCAGACCCAAGGGTTACCTGCTTCTCCGCGATTATGGGCACGGTGACTACAAACACAAAAAGCTGCTCGCTGCCAATCCTGCTTCCTCGCGGTCTCTCGACGGCACAGCGGGGCACTTTTTTGCCAGGCCTGATGGCACAAGGGTATATTTCTTTGAGACTGAATTCCTGGCCAGCGTTATGACGTCGGCTGGGTTCACAGTCACGAGGTGTGAGTTACTGCACTCCACAGTACTGAACAGGAAAACACACATTGAAATGAACAGGGTGTGGGTTCAGGGGGTGTTTTTGAAGCCCTGAAGAAGCCGATGATTTTTTTTTGATTGATGTTACCATAAACACACATCACCATCGGCCAAAAAAACCAAGTCAACGAGAACTTTGGAGCATCCAGAACCTTCCATTTCCGAGAAGGAAGGACGGAGTCAGAATAAAACAAAAAAAAACGCCAAGTGTTCAACAAAGAGAAGAGTAAAAACATAAACAACCCAAGGCCTCACACCCACGTCCGTCCTTGTACAAGAGGAAGGAAAAAAACAAAACAACACCCATAATATTGGCACGTCGACGCCTTCCGCCGAAACAAGGTAACAACACAAACCGAAGCCCCCCAAAAAAAAATCAAAAAAAAAACCCAACCAAACAGCCACCCACAACATCCCAAAAAAAACAAACAAACCCACAACACTTGAGCCGTTGTCTTACTGTGCCGAACACAAAAAAAAAAGAGGGGAAAAGAAAACCGTGAAGAGCGAGAAAAAAAGCAAGTGGAAAGTGGAACTCTGAAAATCAACAAAGGTAGAAGAAGAAAAAGCCGAGACACAGAACCACACGCCACCAGGGATGCTTACGCGAGCCAAGAAGAAGCGCATGATGCAGAACCAGCCCCCCTCGCCCTCCCTGCAGCCCTCTCCCCCTGCTTCCTCCCACGCCCACCGCAAGCCCTCCTCAGCCTCAGCCTCAGCCCCCGCGGCCCCGCCCCGCCGCCAGCACCACCACCACGACCCCGCCGCGTCCCCCGTGGCCACCCCCACCAGGAAGAAGGGCGCTGCCCACACCCACAACCACTCCCAAAGCAAAGCCACCAGCCAGGCCGCCGCGGCTGGCGTGGGGTCGTCGCCCGGGGACGCGGGCGCGGGGGCCGGCGCGTGCGGGACAGGGACAGGTGCCTCAGCAGCAACAGCAACAGCAACAGCAACGACGCAGCAGGCATCGCAGTCACCGTCGCCCCCAGTGTCTGCGGGGGGGTCCTCGGCCACTGCCCACGGCGGTGATGGGGGCGATGGCGTAGGCATTGCTGAGGGTGATGGTACAGATACAACAACCGACGAGGAGGAGAATGAAACCATCAACGGAAACCAACCGGGGCTGCCAATCCTGTCTCAAAAGCAGGACTCATCATCATCATCACCACCACCACCTTCTTCTGTTTATACAGGCACAAATGGTTCTGGTGGTGGTGCACAAGATACTAGTAGTACACTAGCAAACCAAAACAACACTTTCGGCGAGGAAAACATGGAACAACCACAACAGCCTTCGCGAAAGCACACGACCACCACTACAAAGCGGAACGGCAGGGCACCAACATCTGCATCCACTAGGACAACTAGATTACAGCAGAGGCATAATGCGGCCGCCGCTGCTGCAGCAGAATCTAAAACAGCTTCGAAACCCAAATCCCGCAGAAGCGGAGGGAGCGGCGCTGGTTCTAGTACTCTTGCTGTAGATAATTCTATGGCTCTGACATCCCCTCAGCAGCCTGCGTCGAAAAGAACGCGTAGGAGCACTGGGAGTTCATCTACTTCGAGGTCTTCTAAGAAGAAGAGACAGAGTTCAAAGTCAGCATCACTGGCCACAGCGGCCGAAGAATCAAGGGAGGATAATGGAGGAACATGTGACAATCCGATTGGCAACGAAATGATCAATGCAACCACTCAGCCGCCGCAACTTTGTTCCGGTTCTGGCTCCTCTGAGTTATCCTTTTCTGCACCAGATTCAAGTGTGCAGAACGGCAAGGTGGAGACCCACCCGCAACAGTCCCTGAATGTAGAAGCTATGCCCCTGTCTAGGCCTGACACTGGTAACATTGATGATGATACTGACACGGCTGAGGAGGAAGATAATGTAGAAGTTTCCAGAAATTCCCGTGCGTCAAGTGCTTCGGAGAACATACGCTCAAGCCCACAGATGCCCGCAGAGGCATCAGGAGTCCTATCACCGCAACTAAATGCAATTACACCTCTCAAACCGGCAAGGAAAAATGCTCGCCTTCCAGAGGGCGAAAACAGCAATCCAGGAGATGGAACATCTTCTGTCGGTGAGAAGACCTCACCACCCTCCCAAAAGAAGGTAATTAAACACTTTGTTTGTAATTCACTGATTACATAATTATTTTTTCTGTTTACTGACCACCTTGAAGGTAACGTTTCATGAAAGTACTAAACCAGAAGATAATATCAAGCCGGGGATGACAATGAGGTTAAGAACCGGTGAGATTTTCACTACTTGTTCCCAATTTTCACCTATTTGCATGCAGAACGGAAACCAAAAAGGAGGTGGTCACCAGGAGAAGATGAGTTAGGTGACCTGGAAACTCGAGACGGTGTCAACTACAAATCTCCCTACGTTGAGATATCCCCCCCCGCATCCCCAATCCGCACTAGTTCCAGTAACAACGCGGCAACGGGTTCCAAGTCAAAAACCAAACGAGCTTCAAAACCCTCCAAAGCAAAATCCAAGACCAGTAAATCGAGCTCCAGCTCTCAGCTTCCTGTTCCACAAATTGACCCTCTCTCACACTCCAGCAATCAAAACGCCAATTCTCCTTCGATCGCGGATGAAGAGCCATTTATATTTGTTTCTGGCCCACAAACTCGTTGGAATGAGTACTTCACTGTATGCGGAATGATGTCCTTCGTTTGTGGCTAATGTACCCTGTGAAACTGCATACTTAGGGAATAAGTAGCGAGGCCTCTACAATGTTACCGCTTCTTGACCCGGTGGTCCCAACTACAAAAAAGCATCATAAGAAGAGTCATCGACATTCCCAGGTTTCTGTTCACATTCAATCACAATTTCTCCCTAATTCCACGTAAAAAGAGTCCATCACCCGGATCTCGTTCCTCCAAGTCTAAGAAGAAAAGCAGTGACAAGGAGCACCATAAACATCACAAGTCAAAAAGGTCTCACCAACCACTGGATTCATCTGCTCCTCACGGGTCTGAGAAAAAACGATACAAAGTAGATCCCGTACTTCAAGGACCTTGCTCCTCGGCAGAGCTTTTAGCTAACATGGCAGCCTCTGCGACAGGCCTAGTACCAGAACCCACACTGCAACCGCAACCGGTGGTTCCTTCTCAATTCCTCCCTCTATCCATCAAGCGGTGTAATATCCACCTTGGAATTGCTATGCAAATATGGGCACAGCAGTGCACCCAATCTTTGCGGAATATTGCTAATGCTCAGAGTCCAACTTCATCTCTGCACAGTTTGATTAGGTGTCCTGCGGATCCCACTAAATTAGCCCAGTCGGTTCGAACAACAAAGGTTTTCTTATTTGGTAGTAACTACCAATCTGAGCCATTGTAATACAGTCAGAATATTCCGAGATTTGTAGAGCTGCCAATGGATTGCCAACAATACCTCTGTTGACTCGGTTTGCGTCCTTTTTACATGTAAGACCGAGTAATACTTGCAAATCACCTTACCCGAGTCTAGGAAGAGCTTCAAGAATCACCCAGACCTGGAAAATTAGACCAGTCATCGTTGGGTTACTATGCTTCAACATACTTGTTTATGGATCAGCAGTACGTTTTCCCAATATTCGCTTATTGAAGTTATAACAATTTCATCTCAGCCAAAAGACTCCATACAAAAGGGTGCCCAGTAAAAAGAAAAGACAGGCAGCGGCACCCCTATATTTACCTCCGGCTTCAAGTACAACACTCATCCAAAACCGGGAGTACTGTCAACAATTCCAACAAATTCCGCATACCTCTGTAGTTGATTCTGACGTAGAATTTGTGAAGGAAATACCGCCAGAGCAACAACCTTACTCAATCCCAGCACATTCACACCCCCAAACTGAGTCACATTCCCAAATTCCACTCCCCACTCCGCAACAGCAAATACAACTACAACCTTCAGTGCCACAAAGATCCCCAGCGCAGCAACTTCCATCAATTGACTCTATTCTGAAAGGCGTTCCATCAAACGATCTCCCCATGTCACCCGACCCACACTCTAAGCACATGCACGGCCCCTCACCTGTTCAATCACAACTTCTTCCAATCGGTTCCCTTCCAGTTCCCCAAAGTGGAATGACAACCAAGAGGAAACAACCCATTTCCCCAGACACAGCAATGCCTCATGCAATCAAACAACAACTTCTGCACCACAAAAACACCATTGTGCCGCCATATGCGCAGTCGCCGTCCGTCGCAGCTTCAACCCCAGCCGCCTCTCCAGCCCCTCGCCACTCACTAAGGCGGGGAATGCCTCTCGGCCCAATAGACCAGCCATTCCTCGAGGGGGTCAACATTTCTGATACCACAGGCGACGATTCCTTTTCCGGTTCACGCCAATCACAATTCGGCATGGGTATGTCTCCGCACTCATTGAAGTCGGGAGCCGCACTACAAGGCTGGGACATCCACGGCGGAGACCCCAGAGTTCCTACCTTCAACTTCAAGCAAGCCTATGTCCCCGGGCAAATGCAGCTAGTACCTCCACATTCCTCACCACAATATGCACATACCGGAATTCCCCACTCTTCTCACAGCAACTTCACACGGCCTCACGGCACGAGGTAATTTTCCCGTGTCCCATCTACTTTCTAACCTCATCTTCACAGAGACAACAAATCCGGCGCGTCCAAAGCCATGCAGAATCCTGGATTTGCCATGATGGAACCCACAGGTGCCGGTGCCTATATGTACGCGGCACAGTACCAATCGCCCCTTCTGTCTGATTCCCGCGGGAATTCTAGTGGCGGAAGCGGCGCAATGCTAAGGAGCCCGCAACAAATACTGGCCTCATCAAACTACCCACTGTCGCCGCTGGGAATGGGACCAATGGGGATGGGCACAGGGATGGGAATGGGACCAATGGGAATGGGAGCAGTGGGGATGATGGGGATGCCAATGGGAATGAGGCCACCAGGGGGCAGGGCAGTCAAAAGCACAACAACACAGGAAGACCTGGTACTACTGAGGGACCAGAGACAACAGCAGGAGGCAATGCAGCAGCTACAGATGCAACAGCACCACCTCAGAATGCAACAACAGCAACAACAATCACAGTCACAACAGCCACAGCCACACAGAACAGCAGGAAGCAGCATCAACAAGAAGCAAGCGATGCCCCTCCTGCAACAGATACACCTGTCACAGGCAACCCACGAGGGCTTGTTGCCCACCCTGGGTACCTTCACCTCATCATGACCATAATCAGCTAATGCTTGTGTTGTAAAAAAAGCCATGTGTTTTTTGTTTTAGCACAAATTGTTTTTCCAGCCAGGAGGTGCCTTGTAACGATGGAGGCACACACTGGCTGGAAGCACAATGCGGGCCAACAGCAAAAAAAAAAGCTCTTGCATGCTTTGCTACAAAGAATCCGATGTTTAGTAAACGGACGTAAACATGTGGGTTTTGTATTTTTAATCTCCCTCGACTGTTCAGTCCTGAAACTGTAGCACAATTACACTGAGGTTGTCAGCACTGCCCAGGATGTACGCTGCGTCGCGCAGGGCCACGGCGGCCCGCAGGGTGTTGCCACCCCCGCCCAGGGTCCCCCCGCAGTGCGTGCAGTGCACGCTGTGCCCCGAGTGCGGCGTGGACGGCGACGACGGCGCATACGGCGGCGTGGTGGGCCTCGGCGGCGGCGATGTCGACGCAGTGGGCGGCGAGTTGCTGCTGCTGCTGCCGTTGCTGTTCGTGTTGAGGATCGAGAACAGGGAAGGAGTGGGCGGGGCCGGCGAGGAGGACAGGACGGGGCTGGAGCGGCTGCTGCTGTAGCTGCTGTACTGCTGCTGCTGCTGCTGTGGTTGGGGCTGGAGGTGTGGTGAGTGCGGCCGGGGCAGCAGCCCCGTTTGTTGTTGTTGTTGCTGGGCTTGCTGCTGCTGCTGTTGTGTGGTTGGCGTGTGTGTGGATCGGGGGCTGAACAGGCCGGGAGTGTGGGCGTGGGATGGGGGCGTTGGGGGAGTGGTGGTGGGTTGTGGCATGAGGGGCAGTGTGGCGTTCTCGTTGTTAGTTATTACATTGGAGCAACCTCCGTAGAGTGTTGATCTGTTTTGAAGTTAGTGAGCGCGAATGGGAATGCGACGCGGTGTGTGATGGGACGACGTGGGCGCGAGGTCCGGGGTTATACTTACCTTACAATATTTACAGCTTGTTGAGATGATAATACATCCCAGATTCCGTCGCATGCCAGTATTACAAACTCATCATTGGGGGAGAGGGGGTAGTGTTTAATGTCCGGTTCACTGCTAACATATGGCTGAGATTAGAGGTGAGATGGTTGAGTTGAAATTTTGTGGAGTTAGAAAACATTTAATGATGTATCCCCGAGAGATCTTGAGAGGGCCAATTCTCCATTAGTTCTCCCATTTGGGGTGACAAACCCACCTTTTTGTTTTGGTTTTGCTGAAACCTCTTAAAAACGGAAGGAATACCTCGCTGGCGTATTTTCGCTTTCTCCAAGTCAGGTTTGTGGTCCTGAGAGAGAGGAACAGCACGCCCACCCTGGCAGAGTACAGCTAATGTATTTTGTTACTATGCTACAAGGGTGAAAAGCAACCTCTTGAGTCTCCAACGTTCCCAACGATTAACTACTGGAGTGAGTTGGTTTCACGGTAAATGAGAGGTACCTCTTCATCCATTACTAATACAGTAATAGCTGTAGTGCCATCACTAAATTGATGCTCGTATATCTGAGTTTGCATGATTTTGAATGCTTGAAGTAGAGCCTGGGCTGGAGCAGAAAGGGTCAGCTTTTCCGTGAGTACTTCTACAAAGTGTTGCCCGCAATACTGTCTGGATATTAAGCATCTCCACAGCTAGCAAAGTAAACCTGTGATGTTGAGCACCCAGAGTGTCCATCAAATATTGCCGCAAAGTGATTGGTTGGAACTCCCCGGAAAGTTGGCATAACACACATAGAATCTGGGTAAAATTAGCAATGAGAAAAATGGGGTACTTGCCTTGCATGTCTGGTCTTCTCCCACAAGTCTCAGACCATGCAATCTGTGCTTCATCAGTGATCTCACTCAATCACTGAACAACTTACCTTAGCTCTTCTACCTCGTGCCTGGGGTTCATTGGAATGTTGTGTAGTGTTGTACTTGAAACGAATTCTATCCACATCCAAATTTCCTTCACTTCTCAGCCATAATTTTTTGTTTGGGGGCCGCATAAAGGGAGGTATCTGTGCAGGTTATATTTATATTGTTTCAAGGTTTGAAATTTGCAAAACCTCTGAGAGTTTGTTATGTGAAAGCACAAGTTGGTGCAAGGAAGGAAGTTGTCCTAGCCCCTCTGAAACTTCACTAATCTTGTTTCCCGCAAGGTACAAATCTTAGAAATTTAGAGGGAAAGAATAAATACAAAAAAAAAGAGACCAGCGAGACTAGTTAGATTGTAAAAAGGCTTTGGAACTTTCTTTAGACCGCAAAACGACAAGTTGAGGTCCTTGAGAGTAAACAACTCCCCAATTTGCGTGGCCTAATAGGATTGGTTCCACAAAGACAAGAGGTGGGGAATGTACATCTTTAATGGGGTTACCAGAAAAGTCAAGAACTTCAAGTTCCACTAATCGCGTTATGTCTTTTGGAATAGCCCCAATATTGTTCACAGAAAGATAAAGAGTACGAAGATGAGACATAGTCAGCACCACTGGAGGAATTCTATTGAAGTGATTCCCAGAGAGCTGCAATAGGTTCAGGGAAGTCAAACCAGCTAGGTTATCTGGGAGATCCACAAGCTGCACGAGGTAAATTTCTAAACTAAAAATAAGGGGATACACACATGGTTAAAACCAAGTAAAAGCTGTTGGAGCGAGTGCAGTGTACCCAAAGAAGCAGGGACATTTCCCAAGTTATTTGCACCCAGGTTTAGTTTCACAAGGGACCCAAGAACACCTAGCTCCTCTGGTACTGTACAAAGTTTGTTGAAGCCAAGGGAGAAATCACTAATGTGATTAAATTAGGGGAAAAAATACAGGGAACTCAGATACATTAATTGTCGGCCTAGGTGACCAACATCATGTGGTAAATAGGAGAGTCTATTGAGTGAAACATTGAGAGCTCTAAGACTTGTGTACTGTTGGATCGTAGATGGAATTGCAGCAATCTCATTACTTGAAAGGTCAAGCTCACACTGTACATAAAATTAGAGTTGATACTACCGACAAAGAGGTACCAACACAGTTGGCAAATTGACAGGAAACTCGGTTAGCCTATTGTGTGAGACTGACACAACACCCAACGTATTCATGATACTGAGTGTGTCTGGCAACGACAGAAGGCTATTGAATGATAAATCCACTTCGTTGAGATGCATGTCACCCAGCTCACTTGGTATGTAAGTGAGTTGATTGTGCCACGCAAGAAGCTTCCTGAGAGAAGAGAGAGCCCGCAGTGAAGAGGGAAGTACTTCCAGCATGTTGTCTCCAATGTTGAGCTCTCTCACAGAACCAAGTTGTCCAATCTCAATTGGTAGCCGAATAAGGAGATTTTTTTGTAAAAGAAGTGATGTGAGATTAATGAGCCATCCTTGGGACAAAGTTAGAATAACAGTTGCGATTCTATTCCAACCTATTTCAGGGGGCAATTCCACTAACATATTGCACCGTAAGTCAAGTCTTTTAGATTTGATTACAATGTGGTTGATGATACATTATTTGGTACCTTGTTAATTGTGATAAGGACTGAAAATTTGGTACTGTTTTCAGAGAATTGCCACATAAGGACAAGGAACTTAGACCTCTCATTTGGTCTAACTGTAGTTTATAAGCTTTGCTACGAAATGGAAAAAAACGTACAGAATAGGGAATTGTAGTCAAGTCGTTGTGGGAAACATCAATCTATGGTTCATTATTACCTCAATTATCAGCAGAAATAACATACAGCTTCAAGTGTCGAAAAATCACTTAAACATGCAGGTAGAGATGCCAAACCGTTTATGCTGAGGGTAAGTGTTTGAAGAGATGTCATCCTGCCGAACTCGGGTGGAAAAGAGCTCTAGTAGTATATTAGCAAGTGCTGCCAAAGTTGAGTCTTACAGCAGTTATCTTGTTGAAACTAAGGTCTAGTTCTTTGAGGTTTGTAAGCAGAGTGATGTGAGATGGGATTTTGTCGATTTTGTTCTTCCTGTTGAAAGTGTGACCATGCAATAAGGTACTTGCTTGCAAACCCTAAATCGAGAGTAACAAGGGAAGCACAGTGACAAAGGTCGTTGGATATAACAGTGATTGTGTTGGAAAATAGTCTGAGAGATTTTACTGAGTTAGGAAATGAACTGGCGACTACTTGAGTGTCTGAAGCCGGGGCATCTGCATAAGCTCTGGTGGAATTTTCTGGAGGTGAGGTTTAGAAAAACAAAACCTAGTATGGAAGATACGGTGAAATTATTGAAGCTCAAATCCAAAAACGTGACATTGGGGAAAGTGGGGTCAGGGTTCAATTTAACCAGTCCCTAATATATATGGGTGTCGCAGGCCGAACATAATAAGAAGATAGGTAGGCAGGGGGCATAATATATACATACCTTTGATTTGAGTATGAGCCTCTGTGGTGGGTGTGTAGATTTGGAGCCGGGTTGTTGTTGTTGTTGTTGGGACGGTGGCGGGGGAGCCGGGGTTTGAGGCAGATAGTGGTGCAAGAACGACGCAACAACAGACGCCGCCGTGCTCTGTGGTGGCTGCGCCCCGCTGCTACCCCCCGTGCTGCTGCTGCTGCTGCTCGTTGTGCTTCTTGAGGCTGTGCTGGTTGATGATGATGTTGACGACGATGATGAGGTGGTGGTCGTGGTGGTGGGCGACGGCGGTGGCGGGGCGGTGCCGCCAGATCTGGGGGGCGGGGGGTGTGCGAGCCTGACCGCGGCTGTTGATTGTTGGGGTTGTGTAGAGGGAGCAGGGGATGGAGGAGGGGGTGCACCATTCGACGACATCTCGCTACTCCCACCGAAGGTGCGGCTACAAAGATGAACAATCACCCGAATTCGCACTGTGTTTGTTTTCTGCGACGCCGATCCATCGTCATCTCCAGTTCCTTATCATGGGATTACTGGTCACAACGGGCTGCAAGACAGCTGTCTCATATCGCCCTGCGTTCCCCTGAGAATGGCTCTGGAATCTACGAAACGGGCCTCTGCCACAACAAACTTCACTATCAGAAAAAACAGCAGGGTAGATTTGTATGTGAAGGAAAGCATTCAGTGGTGATGTAGGAATTGTGGACTACTGATGGTGCTGCTGTTGTAATGAGCAAACACAGAATTTCCTGCCAGAGAATTCGGTCACGTGTTCCTGGAATTACTGCTGGAGCTTCCCTTGCTGAATGCCACAGTGTACGGCATAGATCGAGCCAACGAGTGTGAGGAGCCAAATAAAATTCCAGGTGCCATGTCCCATGTTGCCACTGATGCTGTTGCTACCATTGTTGTTGGCACTCCCGCCGGTGGTGGTCCCTCCCCAAGAAGCCGGTGCTTTGCTGTTCTCGTCGCATTTGGCAGCGGCTTATCTTTTGTAAGTAGTACATGATCATAACAAAAAAATAAAAGGCTTACTTCTCAGACTCTCGCAATTTCCTCTCTGCATCTCTCAACTTCATTTTACTAATCTCGAGCTGAAGTCCACAGATCTGCATGGCAGACCACGTAAAGGGGCTGAAGCAGTAGGGACTAACGGACTTTCAAGAGGGGAAAATGGGATGGTAACTGTATCATCGTAGTCCCTGACCGGTTCAATGAAGTGTGGGTTAGCATGTTTCTTAAACCACTTTAGTCGTTGAAGAGAAGGCCTTCGATCACTGTCTTGCACCCTTTGCTGCTTCGTTGACGCGCACCATGCGTTTACCAATAATGTCATAAGTCCTGCGTGGTGCGGTATGCCTTTCGCACGGGTACCACCGTACATTTTTGTTTTGATGATTTCGTTTTCTCGTAACGGTGAAACAAAAAAAACAACTGATGGCCGCCACAGCCGAGTACCCCACCGTGACCGACGCAGATTCTGTAAAGACCATAATGGACGCGAAGAAGGCCGAGGCGAGGGCGCTGGCCTTCGACGAGGCCGGGTGGCAGCCAGTCTCGCACTCCGAGAAGTCGCCAAACGACGACATACGCCTGTTCTCGCGCCCACCCCCCGTCGGCTCCGTGCACTTGGTCAAGGGCGAGGCCGATTTCGCCGCCCCGGCTCCCGCCGTACTCGCTTTGTTGAAGACAAGCGACCCCGCCGCCCGTAAAAAGTAAGCAAGGCCCGCCGGCCGGTCTCCCTCTCCCACAATTAGTTAGCAGGGGCGGGCGTCTCTAACTTGTTTTCGCAGATTCAGCCCCGAGGTGGCTGAGGTTGTGAAGATGAATTGCCCAAATGACCAGTACTCGGTGAGTATCCACTTCGTGTCAGTTAACCCATAACTCACAAAACAACATTCGACCGGCAGATGTGGATTATACGCTCAACTGCTCCCATTATGATATCTCCCCGCGAGACAGTTGTGTGCTTTGGCGACTTCGCCGAAGGTGAAGGCGAAAACGGCACACTATTCTTCTACGGGACCTCAGTTGGTCACGCTGAGGCGCCAATTGGCAAGAACTACGTGAGGGCTGTCAGTCCAGTAGTCGTTTTCAAGATTGTGCCAACAGGCCCGAGTACATGTCATGTTACGCGAATTGCCCGTAGGCTCGCCTTTTTTCCCCCTTCCTTCCTTTTGCACTAACTAAAGTTCCAGATATGGATCCAAAGGGCAACATTCCAGCTATGATGGTGAACATGTTTATTCAGAAACAGGCCCACGTTTTTTCGATGATGAGGGAGATCCTCTACCACTAACAAACAAGTTTTGCCTCTGACAAAAAAAAAAAAAAAAAAAAACCAGCTTCTACCCTATAGTTTTTCTTTTTTCTTTTATAAACACACAATAGCCCACGCACACCATACACAGACAATGCTCATGAACGGACCAGTTTTGCTATCATTGCGTCCAGTTCAGCATCCTCCTCAGCAGCACTTTTCTTTGGTGTGGCCACCTTAGTTACTGGCACCTTGGCTTCATCCAACTAGAAAGGTACAGTGAGTGTTTGTATTTTGTGTTAGGCTGCAGTACAAACCTGTTCGCCTACTTCAATGCCAATTCCCTCAAGGACTTGGTCCACAACTTCATCTGCCTCTTCATCTACTAGAGGGTCATCCAGTGCA